>JAULKM010164678.1:0-16148 GCA_032355605.1 Rubia tinctorum | reverse complement strand
TTGAAATGGATAGTAGGGGCACAATTTATGAGATGCTAATTGGAAATGAAAGAGGTGTGGATAAATTGGGAGAAATGGGGTGTATATATAGGAAAAAAATTCTGCAATTTCAATTTTCAAATTTTAAATTTTTTTATTTTTTTATATATAGCCGTTGGGACACGTGTCACCATATAAATGGGACACGTTTCCCATTTGAAAGAGTAGTCGTTGCTACTCTAAAATTTTCAAAAAAAAAAAAATAAGTGGCTTCCGTTAAGCCACGTGGCCCATACATATGGCGCCACGTGGCACGGCAGAATAAAAAAAAATAAAGCAAACAGGTGGGACGCGTGGGGTGCGGCCAAGCCGACACGCGTCCCACTCCAACGGACGGAAGAAAGCCAAGGCCAGAGCTTGGTCAGCCATGTCAGCCTGTGGTCAACAATGTCACGCGGCCCATGTGCTTGGCCAGCTTTTGGTCAGAGACCGGTTTCTTAACCGGTTCCCACACAAGAAACTAGGGACCTGTTTTTTAACTAAAAACCGGTCTAGAAACCATCACTGTGGGTATTTTTGGTTTCTAGAGCGGTTTTTTAACATTAAGAAACCACCACTGTACATGCCCTTAGCTTCCAGATCCTGATTTATGGCATTTGTTTTCATGTTTTGTTTGTTGTTATCCTTTTGTTTTTGGCTTATAGTTAACCCTGAGGAGTGCTCATTCCTATTTTGGGATTGATTAAATGGGAGCCAAGTAGAGAGAGTTCTTCTCATCTTATGTTTTATGTGTATTAGCAGGTATCTTTCATATCTTAGCTTTCTTATTGAAACCATTAGAACTAAAAGATTTTGATTTACAAGTAAGGGACTGTGACCAATCCGAAAGGTTTTCATATTTAATTGGGTACCAGGTGTTTTCCTCCTTAGAGCCCAACCAGATTCTGTATAGTCTTTCTTTTGTAAGATCCAGCTGCACACAGAAACGAATTAAGAATGGTCTAACCAGAGACCTGGTTGCAGCATCCTCTCTGATTGGGGTACCTAGCTGACAGCTTATTGCTGCAATTGCTTCAGGACGATGGTAATACGCTGGAGCGCCCTTGATATTGACCCATACCTATGCTATAGGGGTTTCCTCTTTTTAGAACAAAATGGGGTGTCCATTTTAACACCCTCATTAGAAATTGGTCGCACTTCTAGATAGTTTTGAGCCAACATTCCAGGTAATCTTCTTCTAGACTGAATCGGAGGAGTATATGAAGATTTTCGATTAGGCCTATCTTAATGTCACTCTTGAATCCCTGAGTTGGGATAATCTTGCGAAGTGTTTCCATTGGTGGGCGTCCACTAGTGAAGGATGGTGTTTTAAACACGATTTTATCAGACATTAGAAGTCACTTTAAATGAGACTTCTCTGGTAGTAATTTTGATCGAAAATGATCAAAGGCGGTTCTCATCCGAATAGGTTCGAAATTCGTAACCTATTTCTGACCAAAAAGGCTGCCGGAAACCTGAATTTTCGGCAGCTCATGGCCTTCTCCGGCGGAGAAGGAGAAGCAACAACAGATATCAAACAGAGCAACTCAATCAAGCATATGCTAAATACTAAGCAAACCAATCGATTTGTAATTGGTTTATTATTCAAAGATACTGAATACAACAAACAAATAGATCTAAAGCTATTGAATATAGCAAAAATCTACAGCGGTGAGTGGCACATCGAAGAGGGTGCAGCAAACGACGAGCGGCGCGATGGACAGCGAGCGGCGTGATGAGCAGCGAACGGCGCAACGAGTAACAAGCAGGGGGAGGGGCACAATGAGCAAGGTGAGGGGTACAACAAGCGGTGGTTGAAAGCTGAGAGTGGCAGGTGGGTGGAGGGTAAAATATTAGCAGAGAGTTTACAGTAGGAGAGAGGCGCAGTTGACTTAGGTTTACAAGGAGAGAAAGGCGAGATCGGGTGGATGAGGGTTGAGGGTTTAGGGTTGAGGGTGGAAGGCAAGTCGATCGTCGACGAACTTAGGTTACAAGGGAGGAAGGCGCGTAGAGCATTTGATGAGGGAGAGGTTTCCAAAACCCTTGATAATGGAGGCGCTGAAGTTAGGAAAAAACTTAGCATTTAATTTATATAGTAAAGAAAAAGGCTAATCAAAGACACCAAATTAAAGATGGTTCTATTATATAACCGTTCTTAATCAATTAAAAAGTGTTTTTGAAAATTCCGACGGGACTTAAGAGAGAGTTTCGAGTTTGAAACCTCTTTCGGATCCCAATCAAAGGCACTTCCTCAGAAATTGGACGGAACCACCTTCTAAATGGTGTCTTTGATGGGCCATCTTCCACTAGTGGTTTGTGAGGGAATTTTCCTATAAGAGCGAAACGAAGATCAGTAGAGAGGCCATCAATGTCATCCGAGTTGCATAAACAAGCAATTTTGCCTCTATAGGTTGTTTGGGTTTAAGCTGCCATGGTTTTCGGTATGGTTTCCGGTAGGTTTAACAAAAAAGTTAGCAGTAGGGGAGAGTAGGTAAAAAATAGGTTGTTGCACTACAAGAAACAACACCTATTACTTCACACTTTTTACCTCGGTTTTTGCCTTAGCTCAAATAACCGAAGTAAAAAGTTTTTTTACCTCGGTTAATTTTTTGAATTAAAAGATATTATTTATCTCGGTTATAAAATAACCGAGGTAAATAATATGTTTTTACCTCGTTTATTTTTTAACCGAAATAAATGGTTTAAAAACAAAGTAAATGTTCTAACCGAATAGCATGCGATGCCGCATATAATGTTTTATGAGAACAACCAATCTCGCATTATATGTCATTTATACCTACATATAATGCGATGGACGACCAACGTCGGTGGTATGTTACACTCTAGAACTTTTAGAGGTTAAAGTTGTTTGGAACTGATTGAATTTGGTCTACAAAAGTATTTTTCAATAATTTTAAAAACTATTATAGAAAATGGCATTGAATGGTACTGTTGAAAATGATTTTTAAAATAAAGCACAGATCAAATTGCACATAAAGTCAATTATTTTTCAAAGAAGGTACTTATCTTATTAGAAAAACAATAGTCATAAACATATCCCTATAATTAGTGCATAAATTGGAATAATAATTGTCTTAGTTCCAAGAAAATAAAAATCGCAATAAACTCAATCAGCTTGGATTATGATAACCTTGAAGACAATCGCCTCCCAACTTCTATGAACTCGGAGAAAAAGGTGTCCCCAATGTGTAGGCGGTTGCCGTCAAGGAACTCCGGAAAACCCTTTGGGGACATGGTCTTGATCTTCCTATCCCTCGAGTAGTTCATGCGCCACTCTCTCCGGTAGTACCTCAACACAACTGGGGTCTTTTAATTTGGTAGGAATGCTACAATGTCCTTCGGGATGTACTGAATAACAAAAAAACATTTATTATATATATATATATGCAATTAACAAAAAATAATATTAATTTAAAATATAATAATTATATGCATTTAATTAGCTAGCTAGACCTTGCCAAAGTGGGGTTTGTCCCACAGTTTTGCTGCTTCATAGTGCAGTGGAAACTTGGGCTATTATTAGCCATTAAATGGTCTTCAAGGTCGAACACAGGAGGCTCTGGGATGCTCCGTTGTGTGGAGAACTGTACAAAAATAATAAAATATTAATTATCATAAATTGTAAATATATGTGAGTAAATATATATATATATGTAAAATTAGTCGTTAACTTGGAAAAATGGCCGATTGGAGGATATTTCGCCATCCATTACTTTTGAATAATATAAGGAAATTATTAGTGCATAAAAGCCTTGAAAGTTGAAGAGTGCGCACTTACATGTCGGTCCAAAACAGTGCTATGGTCAACATGTACTAGCGACATCGCTCATCAGTCAACGAGATTGAATATATGACCAACAGAAGAATGAATTCACATTTACAATTATAAAAGCAAGCTAAAAGGCATTTAGGCAACGTCGATAACTGGACGGTTAAACAGACAAAGGTGCGACGTCTCATTTAAAGTAAAATATCACCAAAATTATGAATGTACGACATCTCACTATATTTGCATTGACCGAAGGTTAATTGATAGGCCACCAACATCTCACTTATCCCTAGTAGCTAAAGCCAAAATTTCAGAAAACCAGAAAAGTCATGCTTGAAAAACAAAAAATTACACAAAACAACCAAAAACATACCGAAACATAGTACCTAGATTGACATATAAGGAAAATTCACACTATAACTAATCCATAAGAACTAGAAAACCAAAAACATACCAAGAAACACAATTATACACCACAGATAGAACAATTTCTAGTGGAAACCTAGAGGTATAAGACTTTGCCCCTTCCGAGTTTCATCAAAGTAGGCATGACTCAAAGAAGTTCTTTCAACATGGATTGCCTCCTCACCCTTCTTCTTTCCACTCAAAAAAAAATTCCCTTCTCAACACGTTGAAGAAAGGCAACTTTTTTTCCGCACCCTTTGATAGGAATTGACTTTGTATTGCAAGGGATCAAGTGAGCCTTTGAACATCCTTCAAAGTTTGAGGACTCTTCATCTCTATCAAAGTTTCAACCTTCTCAAGATTGACATTGATGCCCCTCTCAGAAACCATAATTCCTAGGAACATTCCAACACTCACTCTAGTCACACACTTGGCTGGATTTAACTTGAAGTTTGAGCGGCAAAGCTCATCGAACGTCTCCTTCAGGAACTGAAATAATTGCTCATAGTTTTTTATTTTCACAACTATGTCATCCACATACATCTCTATATTCCTTCTGATATGCATCTTGAAATGCTTATCCACCAAATGCTGGTAAGTTGTAGCCACATTGTTTTAGACTAAACGGCATTTTCTTATAAAAAATGGCCATATCTGTTATAAATGAAGTATTCTCCTTATCTTTGTCTGCCATCAATATCTGGTGATACCCCTTGTGAGCATCAAATAATGCAAATACCTGATACCCAGCTATGGCTTCTACCAACTTATCACTGGGTGGAAAAAGGTAGCTATCTTTTGGACAACCCTTATTAAGGTTGGTGAAATCAATAAACATTCACCAAGCACAATTCTGCTTTGGTACCATTACTATGTTAGATAGCCATTGAGGGTAAAACACCTCCTCGATGACTTCAGCCTTGAGGAATTTCTCCACTTCCTCTTTTATCGCTTCTACCCTGGAAGGAGAAAGCACTCTCATTTTCTTCTGAATTGACTTTAGAGATTGATCAATATTCAAATTTTGGACTACCAACTATGATGGTACTCCTATAAGATCATAAATTCTCCATGAGAATATATCGACATAGCTATCGAGCAGAGATTTCAACTTTCCCTCGTGTCACTCGAGATGAGCTTGTCTATAAATATTGTTCTCGAGTCTTGAACCGATAACTACTCCATATCAGCTGGCCTAATTTCCCTATGAACATAAGCCACATCCTTCACCTTTCGTGATTCTCTCAATACTATGAGATTACAACTTTTTCCATCACCTCATCGCCTCTAAGAGCAGCCACCCCCTTCTTTGTGGGGGAACTTCATCATCAAATGATAAAGGGATCATAAAGCTCAAGCCTGACACATCCATGGTCTTCCCAAGATCACATTATAAGTGGAATACACATCGATAACTCCAAAGCTACAATTGATGGTTACCCCCTTCTTTCCATCTGCTATTCAAACCGGCAACGTGATTACCCCCAAAGGAAATACTGTTTTACTAGTGAAGCTCAACATTGGCGAGGCAGATTTCTTCAGATTGCTGTAACTTATATCAGACTAATCGAAGCAACTGACAAACATTACTTTGATGCTACTTCAACATCATTAAACACTCTATTCACCCAAGAAGTTGTAATCGGAGGAGAAACCGCCATAGAGTCTGCATGTGGAGTTTAATTTGGAATAGCATCCACCTTAGATAATGTGATGGTCTCATTTAGTCGTAATTGCTTGTGTCATGGCTCCCTTGTAGGGATGTGGCATGTACTAGCCTCACAATTGGGTTCAGACATCTCTCACCCACAATCCCATTTATAACATTAATCACCTTATGAACACCTTGATCCCGTTTTCTTGATTTTTGGTGGGCTGCTCACAAGGTCACTCCTCTCGTTGTTCCTATTCTTGGCCCCGTGGCCCTCTATCAATCTTGTCTCCATAAATGTTTAGTCAAAATTCCTTTTACATGATCGTTGGGATTTTCTCTCATTTATTTGTTTCTAAAGTTTATGCGTAGGTTCTAAGTCTCGAAGAAGACCCTCTTTCGCAAACCTGTTGATGTTAATCTTGAGATAGTGGAAATTATATTTGTCATGTCCATAGTCCTTATGATGCTTTAAATATTTCTTTGAAGCTCTCCTCGCAGCCGCAGCCGCTCATTGTGGAGGTGCTCGAAACATACCTCGATGTATGCTCAAAATCTTAGCCAGGGATCGTCCCCAGAGTGTATACCTATCGATACCTGATCTTGTCATCTCAAATGGTTTCTTTCCACGATGATCATTGGCCATACCATGTTTTTATGCCAGCCCTTCTTGCTTCTTCCTGGGGGCTTCTCCCATATTCGAGTGTTCACTACAACAAACAAGACCTTTTACCTCAGTTCTAGAGGACCTTTTACTTCAATTTTTAGTCTTGGAAGAACCGGGGTAAAAATGCCATTTAACTCAGTTTCCAACTGATGTCGATAGGTTTTGTGAGCGACGTCGCTCAATGGTAATTGGTCGACCAGGGTATATCATACCCGTGACATCACCGTAACTGATTTTGGCTTCCAAATAGAGTGACGTCGTCCATCGCATGAAGGCATGCGATGGGTTAAGAAAAGGTGTGACCTCGTTCACCTCGACATCGGTCATATGGAAAACGATGTTGCAGAGAATTTAAAGAGACATTGCGCGCTGATGTAGAACGATGATTAATACAACATCATTTTATTTAGCTGACGTTGATAACAAGACCTTGATTCATGCAACATCGTTCAACAGTTGTTTCGGCAGTGATTTTGTCCAAGATCGCATATGAATCAGTTGAACATCGATTGTCGAATATTATTTTATTATTTAATATTAGATGACCCAACAATTGTTTGTCAATAGAAATTACATTGTATTTACAAAAAACTGACATTATTAATGTATTAAAATACTGATTGAACAATGAATAACTCTCATTTTCCTATTACAGTAGAAATACATGTGACAATGGATGTACAAATTATGAAGCGGAGACCGTACGACATAAATCTAAACATCCAATTTAGGAAAGCGATGTCGCATGTTCAAATGAACGAGGTCACTGTATTCGAATGACAAGCAACATGGGTTATTCATACGTGTTTCAGTCAGTTCTTTCCAAATGCGACCTCGGTTACCATTCGTTCGTGTCTTGTACTTGTCGATGCACTGACTGACGTTGCACATTCAACCTTTGTACATGTTAAAATGTGATAATTTTCTAATATCAACCCTAATATCAGCCCTAAAATCATGAACACAATCAATATATACTATATAACATGTAACATAGTCAACATATTTGATGAAAATATTCAATCATTTTAGAAGGTATGTTAATAAAAGTGCTACATGAACATTAAATTGAGGAAAAACTACCTCAATTAATTTGAACCGCGAGATGCTCCATCTTAGAATACTTGTTGATGTTTGGGAGAAGAGTGTAGATTGGGTTCTTGAGTAGAGTTGAAATGTTGTGAACGGAGAGGAAGGTGTGGACTTGGGGTGGGAAGAAGAGAAATGAGATGAAGTGAGGTCTTGTTGTTGATTATGATATAAATGAGATAGGTTTTGGGGGAAAATGTGTTCAAAATTTTGGCTAAAAATTTCGTTTGCCGCCTTAAATTTCATTTTGACCGACGACAATTAAGTGCCGGTAACTGAGTCGTTATAAGCGAACAATTTGCAACGTCGCCTATATGGGCTAAAGTATAATTTTTGATATTTGCTATAAAAAACTTGATTGTAGGCCCTTTCGATGACATGTTCATGCCAAACAGGAACAAAATACTACTGTACATGCGAATAGCAAATTGTTTTCTCCAATTTCAGCTTCAGACTTCTCCCAATGTCTTGTAGGAACTTGAGTGAAAAAAGAATAAATGAATCGGTTGTCCCAAACTCAATTACGATATTCCCAAAAATAAGCTTAGTCACCTATAGCTTATACACAACGTCGGTACTAGCTATAATGGTCTTATCCCCAGATAGATTTCTAGCAGATCTTCCCAAATGAACCTTGTATATATACCTAAGAGTAATCATCTACGATATACTGTAGACCAAGTACTAGAACTCTTTTCAAAATTATGAAGATGGAGAACATGGAAAATGAAATTTCATTTGAATCTATTTGGTGGAATTTATCGTTCTCATAACTATAAGTCTTATATTTGAACTTTAGTGGAATTGATGGTTGAATTTTTCGTATCTTCTAAATTCTAAGAAAAACCTAGAATACTTTATTTCATCCGATTTTGGTGAGGTGGAATTTATCTTACAAATTAACAAAGCTCAAAGTCAAGTTATATGTAGTAATGGAATACTAATAAGAACAAGGGAAGAATACCCCCGTGACCTTGATGCATAAGTCGTAACAATATGTCTACGACAATGTGATTTAGATTATCGGCTATATCCAATGATGCGGTAGTCCGACCAAGTGAGATAACAGTTTTTCATCGAGAAAAATGTCTCCTCTAGAAAAAAAGATCCAGGACGTAACTCTGAAGAAAACACTCTAACGATTAAGTCAGTATTTCCTTCCGAGAATTAGAATTTCCCAGTTTAGTTACACTGACCACAGTTAGTGTTGCTAACCTTGTATTTATAGGTGATCATTACCCTTGCCTCACTTTACTAGGGTCTAAGGTCGTGAGTCACTTTGTGGTTCAATCGTGATCACTGTATTCTTGGTTTATGGTTTAAGTGTTGATCAGGGCTCCACCTTTATCGGTACGTGGTTGGCATGGACATTGGGCTGATTCATTATTCATTCCTTGTTGGTTTAGTCACTATCGAGTATTGGGCTTGGCCTACAGGCCAGTAGCTTCCAGCTTATGGGTTAGGTATACCCCATCCAATTTTGCATGTTTTCTCCCTCACTATCTAGGAGGGATCTAATTTTAGAAACATAATAGTTCATCGATTGTGTTGAAATTAGTTTGGATTAAACTGGACGTTAATGACGTTAATTGACATTTACAATATCAATTAATGATGTCTAATTAACTGTTTACCATTTTTAACAGCATTGATATTGGTTTAAGTCAGAAGCAGGCCCAGTTTATTTAATAGCGGGTTGAATTGTTCAGGCCCAATCTATCTATGACCGAAGTCGGTAGTATGTCGGCCAAATTTTGTGAAGCACAACATGCATGCGACCTCGGTTACACAGTTGGTCTGACAGAGGCCCATTTGAAAAGCAATTGGGCTGACACGACTAGGCCCACATTCAGTAAAACCGACCTTGCATTAATGTCAGTTGCCTATACGACTTGTAGGCGACGTTGTAAATGGGGTGGAATTCACAAGGTTCATAACGACTATATATATGGACCCCACCTCATAATCTACTTCAAACATTCAACTTTCTCTCTAATTCCCCCCACCCTCTCAAAAGGTATGGTTTCTACATGTGGTTAGTTTACAAATTTTTTAATTTACTATTGAATTTGTTATGTATAATGTGTTTGAATGTGTTATTTTATTTATATAAGGATATGTCTATGGATTAGCGTTCATCGATTAGCTTATGGGTGTTATAATGTCGACTAGGTACATGGCTAAATTGTTTTTTGGTTTATGTTCTCGTTGTTTTCCTATTTTCTGCTGTTGTCAGAGCTGATTCGTTCCATGAATGCGGCGTTGCTTGTCAATAGTTCCTCTTTTGGGTTGAGCGACAAGTGTTCCACGTCGCTCGTTCATAATTTCTCTAGGTCATGTCACATATAGCGTCACACTTTTATCGGTAAGCCATTCAATTTAACCGATCCGTGTGCGACGTTGATTTCTCATAAATAGTAATACATTTGAACAAGAATATGACATCGCATACTTTTTGGTTAACCATTCGGTTATACCGACCTGTGAGCGACTTCGTCTATTCGTAATTTTTGCAGTTGTTGTACTATATGACGTTGCACATGAATTGGTTAATCATTCATTTTTACTGAGCTATGTGCGACGTCGCTTAAAAATTTCACATTCATATATTAGTTGATTACCTTGGAATATATTAGTTGATTACCTTGGAATAGATTTTTAAATAAATTTTAAAAATAGGAATTTGAAGAATTATGCCTGGAAGTGCTGGTTCGCGACACTCTCTCATTGTGGTGAGCGCTTTAATTTTTACATTTAAATTGCATTTTTAGCTTTGCATTACCAATATTCAAATTTAATTTATAATTTTTTTTATTAATTAATAGATCCACGATAATTCGGACGATGAACGTCCGCGAACTATATTTGACGACATCATTCCTCATTTCATCTACACCCTGATGCAGACGAAGTTCGGGGACATTCCCATCCTGGTTAATAATCCCTATCACATATTTTTAAAAAATATTTTCATAAATATTTTTGTATAGTTTATTTTTATTGCAACTGAATTTATTTTTTTTAAAATCCAGTATGTCCCTCGCCAAATTATGGAGCTTCTATTGTCGTACAAGTTGCCTACTGTGCTCAGGTGCAACGGATGAGACTACCACATGAATTACTCGGGGGAAAAAAGATGAAGACCTTGGCGATGAGGGTTTTGGGCAGTTCTTTATTGGTGAGGAACTCGCAATTGGGGATAAGTTGTACTTCAAGCTGGTTAACGGTGATGGCCCTGTAGTTTTCAATGTCGAAGTTCTTCCCTTTTGATATTAACTGTGTCAATTTGCATTTCGAACAAGATTTGTTTTGGTATATGACGATATTTAATATATATATATATATTAATTCTTTTGTTACCTATGTTATTTTATTGTTCATCAATCCCTAGTATCTAACCTAACCTATGCGCAAAATTTTATTTGTATTATCGGTAACAGAAAAAATAATAATTTTTGAACCCATCTTTCAATCAATCTTGAAATAGAAAATTTGGGTTGCGAATTTTTTGTTGGGGGAAAATTACTGAGCCATAATCAATTTGTTGACTGGCTGCTTGGTGGGCTAAAATTTTTAGGCTCACCAAACTCTGGGACGTCGCCAACTTGTCGACAACATGTCGCCTGAACCGACAACAGTGCGAAGTTGCATACATCGAGGCAGAAATTACAATGGTTCAAAATGACATCATTTTGAAAAGGGTATAAATAGGGGGACCCTAAAAATCTGTTCAACCATTTACTCATAAGTTTCCCGCAAATTCCAACAATCTCCAGTTTCCTCCTCATCTTCTGTACTCAGGAAAAAAGGTTTGTTCCTCCCTATCTCATAACACCTAACCTTTTGAATTCTTTCTTTACAATGTCAGATATGTGGTCTGTGAATGTGTTTTGATTATTTGACCATCTAGTTTTATCTCGGATTTATGACAGTGTGCATTTTCTTTGCGTTTAAACATAAATACAGTGTTTTTGTATGTTGGCAAAGGTTTTTTTTGAATATGATGTTGATTATACTTCATTTTTTCCGGTTGTGTATGTTTCTTCATGTAGCTTCCCCCTATATATGCGACATCGCTCATCTGTATTCCACAAATGGGTTCATGCGATTAATGTGCATCGTCACATATTCTTATTTCCAGTAGCATATCTTTAAGTTTGTGACGTCGCACTATTATCGGGTGTTCTTAGGATTCAACGATTTGTGACCAACGTCGTAAAAAAAATATATCTAATAGTACAATTGTTATGCATATGCGAATTCGGTCTTGTTTTGGTTTCGTCGTCGGTCTAAGTGACTACTTTATGAAGTTGCATGTACATGTTGGCCAACCCACTAGTTTGGACTGACATGGACTTACGACGATGTTGCCGACGTTGCACATTTCAATCCATAGGGCACTAAACATTTTCTATTTGGATGCAGAACTGATGGCTGATGAGAGATCATCTAATCCATCATTTTCAGGTCTTTCACCACCGTATACATATATTTACTACCTAACACATTTTCATACTTTATAAATTTTTCAACTAATTAATTTTTGGTTTTTGTTCATACAGTTCACCGCACAACATCGTACCACAAAGCCTGTTTTGTTCGACGTCGAGCATCATACGATGGCTCTTGATAGCCCACATTTCTACTGCACCCTCAAGTAGTAGAACTTCGGGAAAATCCCTTAATTGGTTATGCTTTTTTAAAAAATTATTTGTTGATGCGCGCGCATACATACACATATGCATATTTATAATTTTAAATATTTTTGTGACTCAGTACATCCCGTGTGAGATTGTACCACTCTTGCCGACTGAGAAGAATCCCGTAGTGCTGAATTGCTACGGGACAGTGGCGTATGACTTACTCGGGGAAAGGTAGGATCAAGGCCCTTTCCCCATAAGGGTTTTGGCGAATTCCTTAGGGGAAAGAACCTACGCATCGTGGACACTTTGTTCGTTTACGTGCTACATGTTGGGGGTCCAATCGTCTTCAAGGTCATCATTGTCCGTGGTAATTGAGTTTATTGTTTTTTTTGCTATTGTTGGAACTTAGACATCTCTAATTTAAATTTTTGTAAAAATTGTATGGATATTTTCATGACACTATTTTTCAAATTATCTAACTATCTTATTTGAACATTATATAATTGACTTTGTATACGTGTGATTTGATTTGTGCATGATTTTATAAAACTATTTTATAATTCTACGATTAAAAACCATTGAACAAAGGGTGTGTTGGACGTTTACGATTGTTAATTTTGATTTCTATATATGGTGTTTGTAGCACAACAATTGCTAGCTACTGTAATGCCTAATTGTCCTTTTACATACCCCTAAATTAATCATTATGAAGGGATATTGGGAGGAGAGGGACGTTGAAACAAGGAGAAGCGCACGACCACCATCTTCTGTTTTAATTTTTTCCTAATGGCGTCAAATTCTTTAATTTGTATCTTTTGCATAACCACGACTTCGATAGTTAATCGGAACCCATGTCGGCAAAAACAACAATTTGTGAGAAATTGGTCCACCTATGTGAACGACATGTGCGACGTCGCACATGTTTTGATATAAGATTTACATCGGTTTATTTACCTTTTACTTCAGTTTCCATAACAACCAAGGCTTGCTTTTTTTAAGGTAAAAGAAAAACCTTTTACTTCAGAAAAACCAAGGTAAAAGAATTTTTGACCTCGGTTATTTGGTGTTAACAAAAAAAACTGAGGTAAAAGGAGGGGAAGTAATAGATCATTTTTCTTGTAGTGGTTGTTATACTACTTCGTGAAGTTGCTGAAGAGTTCGAGGGGCCGTAGTAGCCAACTTTTTGTATAATTCCACATCCATCATTCTCTGAAAATATCCAATGATCACATCATTTTCCTTACTTTCCACAACTCCCAAACTTTTGTCCACATATCTATGGTAAAATACCTTAGTGGTTACCCCAGCCTTCTACTTAGTCTGGTACAATTATGGCAACATCTTTATAAACTTCTTTTTCTAGAAATACTGGCTCAGAAGATCTCCATTTAAATCTCGATATGAATGCAAAGATCCCATTGGCAAATTATTGAAACATTCTTGGGTTTTTCCTCAAAGGTAACTTCCCATAAACTTGCACATTAACCTTTCATCAAAATCTTAAGAATTCATAAGACATCGGAAGAGTCTTAATAAACTCTGTAGGATCCGAATTTGCTCCAAAAGTTGAGAGCCCTTAAGGTAGCTTTGTATCCAGTGGACATTGAATAGATGTTATCTATGGGCTGAAGAGAGAATCTATGACCTGTCCCGTATGCCTAATCAACCTGTCTAATTCCCTTTTCAGTATTTTTCTACGCTCTCAACCAGACCCTTCCAATGGGATCTCCGTGTTGATGTAGAGATCAAGGGGCAATCCCAAAATGAAGCTGGTACATAGTTTGAGAACCCATATAACCAGAATGCGACCAAGGTCCCATATCCCTAGGATACCCATAAAGTGGCCGCCTATATAAATCATAGGGCCCCTGACTAGATGAAAACTGGTTATGCTTATTTTGATCTCTATACCCTTGAAAGCCCCATAAGGCACTGCCTCATATCCATACTTGAAACCAGGGAAAGAGGACGCTGAGATTATAGGCATCAAAGGAGGTACCCTCTAGTATAATATGGAAATGAAAGATAGGGCCAATGACGAGTTTCCTTCTTTGAATAGCCAAGATATGGGACCACTATCAGTGGCTAAGACAAAGGCTCGTCTGCATTTCCATAGTTATTGAGGGTACTACCTCTCTCGATGATTCTTGAGGTATCGACGAAGAAGTGATCTCATATCCTACAGCTACTAGCATTTGCACCACCTGCGCTAAATCTGGCTGTTATCCCATTATAACTCTATCTCCTATACTCCGATTTGCCTGGATGTCCCTTTCGTAGGCCTTGATGTGTGAATCACAAGAGGCTTCCGTGAATTGACAATTCATTTCTGCACTCAAGGTAAGTAACGGGTTTTGCAGAGGATCTGTGGTATGCATTCCTACTCATGGCTCCCCAATGACCTTTGGTTGTCTGGATGACCTCGCAACTCCAGCTCAAGACCCTTCTGCAGTAACGGGAGCTGAACCAGGCCCCATCAAGACCTCGACTGGATTCTTCCCAACGCTCTGAAATGGAGGGAGATCAACCACGTAACTCTTGTTTCTCCTATGTGGGGACTGTACTCGACACAAGTGCCTGCTCCTTTGATTCTTAATCGTTCAATCCTACAAGACGTAGTTGTAATAGATGCAGACATAAACCAAGGAATTGAAATCTAATTCAATCGGTCCCACTAGGCGTGCCAATTGATGCATTTGAAACTTGATTGAATTGCAACTACAATTCCTTAGTCATAATCTCCAAGAAACAAGCCCTGGAGAATTCCAAGGAAAAACACTCTAATGCCAAAGTCGGTCACCGTTTTAGAATAAATAATATTGAATGAATACAATAATGGAAATACCTTGACATTTATATCGGTGTAACCATAATAGTCGTTGTATATAATGAAAATTCTAATTCCTTCTGTAAAAAGTGTCGAAGCGGACTAGGATGTTATTAAACCCCGATGGGCTGAATTGTAGAAATCATGCTACTTAGTATCTTAGGCTATAGCTTATTGCATATGGGCCATATAAGGGTATCATCAGTGACAAAGTGAGTTCAAGAAGTACTGTTGATTACTTAGAAATTGACGAAGTAAGTATTAACTTGATTTTTGTGTCCATTTTTTACCACAATTTGTTGCTCACTTGTTCATAGAGATTATGATACTCTCAGTGAAAATTCATAGTAAAACATCATCGTGAATGACATGTCATTAATTAAAATACCAAATCACTAATCACCTTCCTTGAAAAGTGTAAGGGGGTGTTTGGTTGGGGTGAATTAGGAAATGAAAAGGGAATCAGTGATTTTGATTTTCTTAGTTAGTGTTTGGTTTGCATTTTTAATCGTTACCTTTCCCTATTTTTAGTTTTATTATTCTCCCATTTGGATGTATCATCACTCTCTAGTCTCGCCCAGGTACTGGGATTCCCAAATCATCTATTTTGATTAATTAAAAATGGAAAAAACTGCACGTATTCTCTATATTTTTCAGCTTTTCTTCTTCATAAAACTTTCACCTTTACCATTTTCGTCCATTTCCAAGTGACCTTAGCTCTGATTTCTCAACTCCACGACAAGATTTTTGCAACAAACTCTGAAAATTAGATAATCTACATCGTATTAGTGATTAAATACTCACTATGTCTTCATAAAAGATTTGGCTACACCTTGTTTTCATAATTGATTTTGTCCACATATTCCTTTGTTCTTGTTTTCCGAATCATGAATATGACGTATGGTTCTTTAATATAAAAAAATAAGACGCATGGGTAGTGAAACAATGATTTCCCATGATGATTATTATTGATGATCAGGGGAATAAATAGAGTACAAAACATGAAGGTAGAAGAGTCCAAGTATAACTCTTAAACAAAATAGAATCAAATCTAATCT
>JAULKM010164670.1:0-16149 GCA_032355605.1 Rubia tinctorum | reverse complement strand
AGATACGAAAACCGAAAACGGTTATCTAAACCCCTTATGATGTAAACCTACCTAAATCTAGCAATCTTCCAACAAAAGGATAATAAAAGAGATGTTAAATGCTTCGGAAAATACATGCATTTGACGTCTCATCATGGAAGGAACTCGGTTGAAGTAAAATGTAGAATCCAATGCATGGATGGTGGAAATGTATGCTAGGAAAAATAAATGGGTCCCAATATATTTCAGCTCCAGTTTTTGGGTGGGTATGTCATCTATGCAACATAGTGAGGCTATGAATAATTTCTTCAAGTGGTTTGTGAACATAAACAAAAATCTCACCAAATTTGTGGAGAGGCATAGGCAGGAAGTGTGCATGAAGATCAACGACTAGGATGATGCAGCTTTCAAGAATGTGTACTTGCAATCGCGCAAGACAAGAAGCCATTATTTTCAAGTTGTGTTTAAAAAAAATTTTCCAGGGAAAATACATGGATTTCCATGAAGAAATAATTTTGATGGGCTATAATAACGCGTCACTAGTTAGGGAAGAAGGCGGTGTGTTACAGTGTAATGTTTTTATGGAGGAATTTCAAGAAGGATAGATGAAGAAGACAAAGTTTTCCATGAAACTTGATAGGAATTCCATGGATATTAGGTGTGCATGTAATAATTTTGAGTTCCGCAATATATTATGCACTCACGCTCTTTGTGTGTTTTGAAAGGAGGAAGTGAAGGATGTTCTAGAGAAGTATATATTTCGTAGGTGGGAAAAAAACGTTCCCCGAAAGTATCTCAAGGAAAAATACCCTATGTCAATGCTGTTTGGTAAAACTCCAGTTGGTCTTGAAAGATGCAAGGAATTTCACATTGTATGTGATGAATGATGGAATCTTATATCAGGATGGATCTTATCTTAATTGAAATGTGATTTGGAGGCCAAGGCGGAGATGGACGATGGGGTCAGGAAGGATTTCTTGGTAGGGATTGAAAGAGTCTACAAAAGGAAATCAGCCATCGTACCTGAAACTGATGAAGAAGGATGCTATACAGTGGGTGAGGCAGATCAAAATTCTATGAGGGTCCAGTTGATTGGAGGGGACGTGGATGTGGGCCAAATGAAAAGGAAGAAATCAATAACAGAGTGCAATTTGGGTGGTCATAGAGGTAGACGGAGAGGTAGTGGGAGGGAAACATTTATTCCTAATACGACTCCCATTTCCAACAATCTGCATCAGACCATAGGTACAAACCAACCAGCTCATGTAAAATTACCTTTTCATTTATTTTTATTCTCGACATAAAAATATGATGGTTGATTTGAATTACAATGGACATGTATTGTTTGATAATTACATCTGTTCCAGGCATATTTTTGGTCGGTGGTTTGGTGGCGTTGGTGATAGGAATTGGATGGCGAATGGTAAAACCACCTGCATCTAGCATTCCCTTATATGGTGGTTTTGGAAACCTACACCGATCGCAAATTGTTAGTTTGGATTGACGGAAAAGAGTGTTGTGGACCTATTTTGATTAAATGCATTCCATATTTTTTTTCTTTTTGTTGGCCCATTGGGTTGGGGTTGTTGTAGACCTATGTTGTTGAAATGTTTTTTTATGGTACTCAACTAACTTTTTCTAGTTGAACGAGCTTCTGAAAACTTTTATTTCACTCTGTTGGATAATTTGGAAGCCATATTGAGGAATTGGTTTGCACTCAGTGATGAATTCTATGATCATGTTTGTTCCTCGAAAAAGATGTAAAACATGAATATGATATTTAGTTAAATAAATGTACCAAATATTGGAAACAGGTCGGAAAATTATTTTTGTTAATATTTGGAAATTCACAATAAAGTATATGAAAATAATCTCTTCCTAATACAATCTTATATAATAACTGAGATTACAAAAAAAATTAGTAGTTACGGAAGGAATGGTCCTGGTTGGTTAGACCACTTGGAACCTAATGAAAAACTGACGACATATGTAACTGCAATGTATCTGTCCTATAGAATAATCCTTTTTCCGTCAATGTACACGTTGCATGTATCTGTCTTGTAGAATAAATTTCATCCTTCATTAAATTAGAGAGTCAACTACATTCTCAATTTTCGTCGTGACGATATTAGTTCAAAGGTGTACGGCGTGAGAACGCTCTAGTTCAATCATTGTGAAGGGGGTTTTGTCAAAATCAACAAACATAGTATATTTTGTGGTAACAAACCACATAAATCCCACAGTAAGAAGTTTGATTGGTTTATATTTTTCCAATGCAAAATCTTATGCCTTCCGAAACGAATGTCATAATTATTTATACATTGCACACCTCATTATAACAACTATGTGCTCCACATATCTAAACCCATCCGCAAAACAAAGAAAAGATCCAAATCCATTAGCAAAACAAAGACAAGGTTCATTACATGATAACATTAAATATGGACTACATGGTCAGAGGCTTTGTATGTTCAATCGAAGACAACCAAAAGGGGAGAAATAAATAAATTGTCTACCTGTGTACAAAAGAAGAAACAAATCCACGTGGACCATAATTTCCTAACCTTTAAGTAGAAGAAGAGTTGCGGTACTTTAGAGCATATCCTTCTTGGTCCTAAAGGTACTCTATTTTCTTAGCTAACATTATATGTTGTATTCTGGCTATCTCATCCACAACCTTCAACTGAAATCAATATGAATGAAATTATTGGTTGGCAAAGATTTACAACATCTTATTTTTTGTTACCTAAAGTGTACTTCTAAATAACTAGTCGATACCTTTCTAATGTGGAAAATGAGATATATTTCGTTACGAGCTTCAATACAAACTTTATATGCATCTTATTGTACATGTGACCAATCCTTCAACTCTAAGTCTAAGGAATTATTTTATCGAATAAAGAAAAATCAGGAGATAGTATTTGTGGAAGAACGACCGTTTGGGCCGCCAAGAGGATGCCAGCTGCCTCGTCCATAGTAGATATGAGGACGCGGTACTGCACATCTGCCTTACGAAGGACTTCTTCTTATCCCGGGACAGATAACTCAGATTTATCAGGTCAAATATATGAGAAGGAAACCTATAAAATAAAGCAACAGCAGAACTATATATTTACCAAATATTAGAGCGTCATCAACGTTCTTCTTCTTCACCATTGTTCTTTCCAGAGTCACTGGATCTGCGATTGAGAGATGGTAGGGGTTATTTCTTCAAGCTAGATGTTTCCTTTGGTAGGAGTGGTAGTAATTAAAATCAGAGGAGGCTTCTATCATAAGAATGAACTAGGGCTATAGGAGGGGGATGTGTGTTTGGGATTTGAAGAATGTAATCTAGTCACATCAGTCTCCATAGTTTAAGCGGTCGGTTGAATCGTATCACTGTTCACAAATTTTTCTACAATAGCATTAATTTTCTTAGCCGACTTCACGAAGATACTGATGCCAAAAGGAATTATCTTCCTAAACCAATCAAATAAGATACTCCTATGTTCGATGTTGAACAAGTTTTTTTATGGAAAGTTAAATCTTCATTCAAATAAAAAACAAAACCATGTACGTTGTTTCATCTCGCACTCTATGATAATGCAAAAAAATTCAGGAATTTAAAAGAAAATTTGAGAAGGCTAAGAAAATTGAAATTAAAAAGGTTGTCTTACTCTCCCTTCTTTGTTGCCATTTTTGAGTCGTTCTAAACTGTACCGCTCTAAGCCCGTTTCTCTTTATTTTCAGCCCAATCTGAATCCATTTAATCCCTTCCCAAAAACAGTTTGAACTTTTGATATATTTTCCTATTTCTCTCCTCCCAGATCTGAGACACAGCTGCAATATACTTCCTGATCAAATTCATCTTCCCTCTCAACTTCAACAGTACCAAAAAACTTCTTAAACTCCTTGTATCTCCTACAGTTGGTAATTAAAGCTTCATCACCACTTTCTTCCCAAATCTGCACTAAGTGAATACATGGCATGCTGATTCTTCCTCCTCATCATACAATCTGCACAGTTGTTTCGTCTTCAAGATATTGAAATCCTGAAGCCTTTCCACTGTAGCTAATCTCTCTTTTACCACCATCCATAAATAGAAACTATGTCTTGGAAGTAAACCTGAAAGTCATATCAGTTTGGCTGTAAATTCTGTCTTCTCTCCTCCTTTTTAACTTTTATAAGCCACTGTAATACTGAATTTTCTTTTTCCCACACAGCTCCTCAGTTTTTCTGTCATATTGAATTTCAATATGTTTAAACATATCCAAATCCAACTTTGAGCAACCTGCGGCTAGTAATTATCCAAGCTTTTCCCCTTCAAATAGTATGCATGTAACCATTTTATCCACAATAAGTCCCTTCATTTGAATGTTTCAAACATGCTTACACGAAGAAGCTCGATTCCATAAAGAAAGATCTCTAAACCAACCTCTCCAAAAATATTTCTTATGCATAATGTTTCCCAACCAGCAAGTGTAAAACAAATTCCTCAAGTTTTTTATTCCACAAGAAAGCTTTGCACTATTTAATTATTTCATCATGTAAACTCTTCGGAAGCTTAAAGACTCCTGACCAATACCCAGCTATGCTCCAAAGAACTGTATTTATCAATTGAGATACCCCAACATAAAATAGTTTTTAATCCCATGCATTCATCTCTTAATAATTCTATCTAGCGAAACCTCAAAATATTTTTTTATCCCATCTCAAAGTTGAGAGTGGCAAGCCCAAATACCTCATTGGAAAACTCCCTTTATTCACTAGCAAGGTCTCAGATTATTTTATCATTTCCTCCTATTCCATTGCTGAAAAATAAACCACTGACTTCATTTCATTAATGGCAAAACCTAATATATTTTGGAATTCCCTCAATACTGTCTTCATTCCTGACAGTGATTCATTAGAAGCTTCACAGAAGATTAACAGATCATCAGCAAATAGAAGACTGTGGATTCCCACTCTTCTACACCTTTGATGAAAACCAACCTTTCTTTCTTTAAATCTTCTAGTTAGAAGTGTTGTTAAAAATTCCATACATAACACAAATAACAAAGAAGACATAGGATCTGCCCGTTTTATTCATATCCTTTTTTAAAAATGATTTTGTATATCCTACATTGACAAATAAGCAGTAATTTGCTGATCTAACACATCTTTCCGTCCAGCTCAGAAAGAAAGAAGGAAATTTTAGTCTTTTAAGCCATTCAAACAGAAAATCCCAACTAACAGTGTCAAAAGCTTTCCTTAAATCAACTTTGATCACATTGCTAGATTATAGGCCTTTGAGTTTATGCTTATGCACTAACTCTTGAGCCAACAACACATTATGGGCTATATGTCTCCCCTTCACAAAAGCCTCCTAGTTTAAATTAATCAATTCTGGAAGAACTACACTTAGTCTAGCACACATTATCTTTGTGATGATTTTATAAGCAACTGGACAACATGATATATGCCTTAAATCTTAAGTAGTTTAAGGTTGACTTACTTTAGGAATGTGGGCTACAAAAACATTACTAGAGTTACGTAGTATTTCCTCCCCCAGAAAGAAGCTGCTTACCTCATCTGTGAGATCCTTTCCAGTGATTTCCTATGCTTCCTCATGGAATTTACTTCCATATCCATCGAAACCTAGGCTTTTACTTGATTGTATACCCCTTAAAGCTTTCCTAATCTCTTTCCTAGTCACTGCTTCATTTAGTTTTTCCTGGTGCATGAGGTTTAGAACCTTTCCCCCATCAGTGTCATTCTCTGCAAATTTTCCAGTTAGTTTTTTTTTGCCTAACTAACTTTGGAACACTTCCAACAGATGGTCTTATAGCCCCCTTCCTTCCAGTATTTTTCCTTTGTTCTTCAAATACACCAGCAGATTATAATATTATCCCTCTCTAAGCCTCGGATAAAACGTTCTTGTTGGCCTATCTCCATCTTTCCTCCACAGCACTTTAGTCATCTGTTGCAGATATTTATACTCTGCTTCTTCCTATTTTTGCAATTGCTCTCTGAATTCCTATTCATTTCCTTGCTTCACCATTGAACTTGATAAGATTCACTCCTATCTTGCCATTTCAGTTCTTTTCCAGATTTCTAAATATTCTTTCCTATTCAGCTCTGCTGAAGGTCCTTCCAGGCTTCTTAATTTATGGCATAAGTTTTTCATATCTCCACCATTTTTACTTCCCCAAACAGTTGCTACTGTATTTTTGAAATTTCTGAACTTCATCCACATATTAAAAAAAATTAATTGCTTCCTTTTATCTCTTTTTCCACTCACCACCTTAACCATTATTAGGAAATGGTCAGAAACCACATTGATCACAATCCTGCATACTGAATATCTGTAAGTTGATATCCGTTCTTTATTCACCAATGATCTGTCTATTCTGCTCAGAACTCTCTCCCAAACCGTTATTCTATTGTCACATGTGTATTTAGGCACAATAATCTTATTTTCAATTAACTCCATTTACGTTATTAACTCTGAAAAGTTTTTAGTTTCTCATGTTGTAACACGGATTCCTCCTTTTTTATCCTGCTCCAAGGGTGCATTGAAGTCCTTTGCAACCAGCCAAGGCTTATCTCTTCCTTTCTCCAGATTTTCTATCTGCTTCCAAAGTTCTTTCCCTCCTTCAATATCATTGGCACCATACACCATAGTTACATAAAACTTGTGTTATTTTCCAACATCTATTACCTCCACAGCTCCACATCTATGTACTGTTCATATTTTTAAAGAACCTTCACCTGATATTTTTCTAACCTCCGGCCTAACCATATTCTCCCACCTTTTACCAAGTTCCCATTAGTTATCAAATTCCATCCCAGATCCATATTTTTCCATACTTGCTCCTTATCCTTTCGTACTTTGTTTTCCAGTAAACCTACAAATCCCACCATACTTTTAACAATGATTTCCCTACATTTATTTATTTTTGTTTTTCTCTTCTATTTACAGCCCCCATATTCCAAAATAACAGGTTCGTATTCATTGATTTGGTGGTTATATATTTTCCCCCGCCTCTTCTCCACTTTTACCACTTTCCTAACTTTACTGTATTCTCCTTTGATTGCATTCTCCTTTGACTGCTTGCCCAGTTTCTGCCCCATTTCTTTCATTTTCCCTTCACTTATACTTTCTTTAATATCTTACACCCCCTTCATATTTGTTCATCCTCTTTCCCTTTCCCATTTTTTGAATATGTCCCTTCAACTACTGTTTTCCTTCCCTTTTCTTCATTTCTCTTCTGATTCTCTGCCATCCTTCTCTTCCATTCATCTTCATTTTTGTTTATAGGTATATAGATTTTGTTTATAAAATGTTTTACCACTTATGTTTTCTCTTCAGCCGTTCTACATGTCTCTATCAAATGCCCCATCAAAGTATAGTTCCCTCATACCACTGGCAACCGCTCAAACACAAGCTCCTGGTGTTGAACGATGTCATTTCCATCTATGAAAGGAATCACCTTTGGAATATGATCACTGATTTTAACTTCTAACTACCCTCTTTTATAATTTAAACTATCAATCTCCTTTGTTACCCTATCCAGTTTAATATCCTTCCCAGTCACACTTACAACTCTACTCAGTATCTTAGATTTCCATTATACCATGGGGAGTTTAGGTAATTGGATCCAAACTGAGGCAGATTTAGGTTTATCCTCATCAATACTTTTTGACCACTCAATCACAACTACATGTTTGTTATCAAACAATAACATCCCCTCTTCCACAACTTCATCCTTATGTTCTTTCAATTTAAATTTTACCATAAACACTCCATTTATCAATTTCCATATCCTCATAATTTTGTTCCTCCAGATTCTACCAAAACCCTTCAATAACATTATAAGGTGGATTACTACTCAATAATTTGCACATCAAAGTGTTGTCCCATGTTTTTATACTATCCTCTACATCCTCTTTTGGTATTTCCTCATTGTGACACCGTTTATCTCAATAAGAGGAAAGAAATGTACCTCATCCAGTGGCTAATCTTCAAACATAGTTGTTCACGCTTTGGGCTGATCAATTTCATATTCAACCCTATCTCCTTCTGCTACTTCCACACGCTATTCTGCTTACAACATTTGTCTCCAAAATACTATTCCGATTCTTACTCATACTTCCATCTACTAACTTGTTTTCTTCTTACTCATTTCTTTTACCCTCCTCCTTAATCATGTCCCTTTGTGCATTTGTAATTTCCATACCCTTCAGCTCCATCTATTCATATATTTTCAATTATGATCTCATCTCCGATATCCTCTCTCACAAACTCCATATCATGAACTTCTTCTTGCTTTCCCCGACTCTCTTTCTCATTCTCTAATACTCTTTGTGACTGCCGCTTGTTTCCCCCTGATTTCTCGTGGCAGTTTCACCGTTGAAATCAAAGCAACCGAACAGGTTAATTTTTAATAATTTTCAATAATAATGTTTGACTTTAAATATAATGTTACACATAATAATATGGTTATTTAGAAAATATTTATGGAAATAATTCCAACAAAATCTCATACGATTTTCCCCTTCCTTTGAAAATTATTCATTGACTCGCAAGATTGATTTATTTATAGTAAACTACAACGATTATATCCTCATGCTAGATGCTTATTTATTAGTGTTTTTGCAGGGTTTTGTCAACAATAATTTGTTTATAAGATTCTAATAAATCTATTATGTTTAATTATTTTATTAATTGAAATTTTATGGATGTTGTTACCCTTATTGCAAATAGAGTTAAACATATATAAATAATACTTTGAGGATATTATTTATAATTAACATCAAAAGTTGTAGCATCAAAATCACTAAATTGATACAATTCACAAAAAATATTCAATTTTCATAATATAGTCTGATGTGATAAAAAGATAACCCCTAGCTTTAATTGAAAAAGTAAAGATGTTGCAATAGATAACCGATTATGTGAAATGTGATTTCTGTTTAATAAGAGCCAAAAAGTGCAGAGAATATTGATTTTTGTTCCATATTATTGAGAAAAGTTTTGCGAAACTGTTGGATTTGGTGTTATTATTGTGATAGATATGGTAGCATCGTAATAGAGAACTATTGAGAAACTTTTTAGCGTCACATTAGGGATTTAGGGTTTTTAAAATTTATTGTCAACTCTAATCGTTCCTACATTTGTGGAATCTGTCTAGGATTAGTTTCTTAATTGGACCCACCTCTATGTATACAACTGGATCATTGCATGATGATTAAAAATCATTTGTGATACTTTTGAATCTAATTATTATAATCGTAAAATATTTATTGACCTAATCGCGTTTGTATGAATTATTTTATTTGTAAATAATATCCATCCTTCCATGGCTCGCCAATATCGAAGTACATTTTCATAAATAATGTGGACACATAATCGACAATAGGCAGAGTGTAATGTGCATGTATGATGGCAATGTTTGTTGATCCGCGCCCCGTGGGGTTGCTAATAAAAAACAACCTCTTTATGAGAGAGAAAGTCTACTAACTCGTGGATCGCATTGGAATCAAAGATAGACATTTATTTTGTTGCTCTCATTCTTACAACTAAACTACCAAAAAGGTAGATAGTGCCAAGTGTGGAGTCATCCACAGAGATGCTAGCAACTAAATGGTTGACTAAACACAGCCGCAGTAGGGTCTTCAATCCGATCACATGTCTGGAATAGTTTTGGGAGGTTTTATCTAACAACTACAATCATGCAAAGACACTTGGGGATATTTGCGTTGCATGACCTGTAGTATATTTTGATCCTAGATTCTATCAAGTACAAGACGTATAAATGTATCCTAATACTTATGCCACGTACTGTGGTCGATAATGAACACTACCCCCTATCTATCACATAAGAGTGCACACGTATTATTCTACCGACACTGCCTCTGTAATTAGGGGAGTGCAACAATGACCCTGCCTGCTATGTAGAACTGATTCTCCCCCGAAAGATTATGTCCTGGGCACTCCACTACAAATACTTCTCCCTATACCTACAGAGGCAAAAGGATAAGAACCTTATCATTGACTCTAATGTTTCAACGACATAGGTCGAATTACGTTAACCCTAGTTTTCTATAAACTATCTTTATCTGTAACTTTTTTGGGCTCTAGTCCATCTAAGTAGTGTACAGTCCTTGGAACGTTTACTCGGAGACTGACATGCACACACCCATACGATCCGGAACTATCGCTCCCCCTGTACATCTAGGTTTAACTGCCAAGGGGATTTCAATAAATGCGTCAACATGAAAGTAGACTAAGGTGTATGCCAACATAGTGTAACAATCATGCAATTAACAAGAATAGAAGAACATGTCAAAATACTATTCATGAGCATAAAAGGATAGGGATATCTTAGAATCTCACAAAATAACTACCAAGTCATGAATACAAATATGAATCCGCAAGCTAAATAACTACTCCCTAAGAATTAACCCAAGTATTTATGTGAATTCAATGCCATTGGGCAAATAAAAAATAATTAAAATAAAAGAGAAGAGAAGGGCTAGCCCCTTTCTATCTATACGACTTTTAGGTAAACTAGGAGAATGAAAATTAAACTATACAAACTTAAACCCTAGTAGACATAGGCTCCAATTTATAGTAAATAGAATTGGGCCTTGAAAAAACCCCAAGAAGAGGGCATTAAACCCTTTCTGCCTAGCTTGGCATAGCTCGTATAAACCGGCACGAGCTGCCAGCACACCGTTGGTCTA
Source organism: Rubia tinctorum (assembly GCA_032355605.1). NCBI lineage: Eukaryota > Viridiplantae > Streptophyta > Magnoliopsida > Gentianales > Rubiaceae > Rubia > Rubia tinctorum. Next base: position 5,463 of record JAULKM010164670.1, on the reverse strand, counting down.
GGTCATTTTGAGCGCATGGTCGTACAGTCTGTCACAGGTGGCTGGTAGGGAACACCTCCTGAGCATTTCAACAGCATAGGCCATGTAGATCTTCATGTGCAGCCGGCAGGGTAGGTGCATTATTTCCACTTCTAAATGGTGTGGTCCTTGTATATCCTCGTGCACCGATAGCTGGGAGTCGATTTATTGAAAATTAATGGCACCGGTGTGTAGAACTTCACGGATTGTCGTCGAACATTTGAAATTGGTTCGGCAAGGGCCGTGTAGAATGAAACGACCCATGCCCATACTTAGCTGCACGAGCACACCGATTGGCACGAGTCGTGCTAATCCTTGCAGCCCGTGCTAGAGGTACTTAGCACCATCGTGTTGGCCGACATGGCCGTGTAGTTTTACACGGTCTTGCCGGTTCCTCATTTTTTTTATCTTTGACTTCTCCTTCGGGCTTGATTCCATCTACTACCACGTTTTAACTCATGGTCTTCAGTCAACTACCATTCTTGTGAATGGTCTTCTATTATCTGCTACCATCCTTGCAGATGGCCGTCTATAAACTACGCCGAAGTGCTCATGAGAAATCTAAAAAATGAGCTCACAAAACAGGGTCTAGATAAGATCGTAAGAACATAACATCCATTTGGTCTAATAAATCTACAAAACTAAGGATTTAGACTAGAAAATCAACAATGGCTATTTAAACCCCTTGAATGTAAAGCCAACTAAATCTATCAATCAACCAGCCAAAACATAATAAGAAACATGTCAAATGCATTGGTTAACGCATGTTTTTGGTGCAATCAATACCCCTACACTTAAACCTTTACCCATCCTCGAGTAAACAAAATGAGCAAAAGTCTTAGCGGAAAGTATCATGCAAAGAGATTTAACCAGTACATTCAACCTTATTCCTAAACTACCCTAGTTCCCCCAAAGATGTGAGACTCTAAAAAATCTCACTCCCCAAAGAAGCTAAAGTAACCTATCCAACCGATCATACCAAGAAAATGGCAAGGTATAAATTATAAGTGTGTGGGAGGTCGTTTGCATACCTCTCAAATATACAATTTATAAGCCCTATTTGCTTACTAACTACAATTAAATAGATAGTGGAAAGTCGGGGACGTCCACATAGAAGATGGATATTCCTAAGTGTTTACACATATAAGGGTGCATATAAACCTAGCTATAGATATATATAAGCATGCAAAGGGGGGGGGGTTGGTTTGGTTTTCCTAAGCTATAAATTTAAAGGCAAGATAACTAGCAAAGTCAAGTAACTATGTTAATCATGCAATAAACTAAGAAAAATATATAAAAACTACAAATGACAAATACTTGGGGGGCAATTGATCTCAACTTCCAAGCCTCTTATCTATCCGTGAACATATAACCTATTCAACGCTTTCACTACTTGTTGTGAAGATAAATCTTCTACCCTTATTTGATTGTAGTTTACAAGAGTGAATTCTACATCTCTCGCTAAACCTCACTAATGACCCCTTTAGTCGTCCAACGCTAAAATTATCCCATTAGTGGTATTAAGTACGAAGAATCAACAAGTTTGGTAACACTTATAAACACTACATCGTGTGTAAGCATTGAACCAATTCATGCATTTACACAAGATTAGTCAAGAACGTTCAACATTACTAAACTTCTCCACTTTGCTACACACAAAAAAATATGACAAAGAATTCAACATTATCACATTCATCTAGCATTTATCAAATAAACAACAATATTAGAAGCTCTAATTCATGCTCTTGGTTTCCATATCATAGGAGAGGAAAATTAGCTACTTTCTCCTAACCCTAACAACCAATCATACAAGCATTTCATATACTCGAACTTCCAACACCATTAATGTATTCAAAAATCAAATTCAAGCACAATAAATACAAAATAGCAAAACATTAAATAACTTACATAGAGGTCTCAAGACATGGGCTTGGAAGCCTTAATAAATTGCTCCCAAGGAGATTACTAGCCTAGATAATCAAAACCCAAAACATAGAACAAAAATCTACAAAGAAACAAGAAGAAAGTGCAGGAGAAGGTGAAAAACTAGGGTTTTGAAGCCCCCAAGTCGGGCAAGAAGGATGAGGAATGAGTGGATGAAGTGCTATTTATAGGACAAGAAAAAGGGAAGTAAAAAAGCAAGTTATAGGCCATATATCGTGAGTAGAGTTCAGTCCAGCTCTTAGCTCTTTTTGTTTTGCTTTCTCCGGGTAAACCGTTGATCCGTTTTGAGAGTTCTTGTAGTTATTTTTATAGTACTCGAGAAGATGAATCCAATGATGCCACCTTGGAGGATGTTTCCTCTCGGATAATTCTTATAACCCTTCTTCAAAACTTAGATCATTCTTCATCCTCTACTTTGCTCTCCTTCTTCATTTATCTTCTACCACTTTGTAAGTGGCCTTCCTTATTCTACCATGTTTGTAAATTACCTTCCTCAATGATAGTATTAAAATAAGCTCACGTGTAAGTCTTTAAATCTTCAAAGATAGTCTTCAAAGTCTTCCAACAATTCCTTGTTACACAAAATCCTTTAGAAAAGTAACAAAAGCACAAAGTCGCTCTTAACTCTCCTTAGAAAATTTTAAGGAAAAAATTACGCACATAGAGCACAAAAGTGTACAAATGTGGATCAAAAAATTCCCAAAATAACCGCACAAAATGGACACATCAAATCTCCCCACACTTGAACCTTACTCATCCTCGAGTAAGAAAAGATTCAAGCACAAGAACAATCTCACATGTCCATATCCTAATAATAATATTTCCCCAAATCAAAGCCTTACAAAAACTCCCAATATCAGAAGTCTTAAAATCAAGCTCAAATGAGAATTCACACACAACCGCCATTCCTAATTCTAAACCAAATCTACCACCTATCAATTCACTACTACCCATGAAAATATTTCAAAGTACCAAATTAATAATCCCGATATCCAAGGGCATAAAATGAAGTTAAACCATATGAGAAGTTCAAGCACATACTTCATTTCATACCAATATATCAACAAAAACGAAGTACACAAAGAATCAAGAATTTCTACCCATGCTTCGTTTTCCTCCGCTAAGTGTTCCAATCCCAGGAAGTCCTATGATGTTAGGCTACACGATCCATCCATATATCAACCACAACCTTATGACTCCTTCGCCGACAAATGAATAGATTTTTAACAAAATTTTCTTTTTCTCTCTTTATCTTATTTTGCCTAGGAGCCCTTTCGGGTTTTCATCCTAGCCACACATCAAATTTCTTATGCTCACATCTCACCCACATTTAGCTCTCATTTTTACCTAGGCCACTCTTTCGGGTTTTCAACCTATCTGGGCCCCCAATGTTGTCTAAATTGCCCTCTCGGGTTTTCAACTTAGCGGGTTTTCTTTTTAACTTCTTTTTTTCATTTTCTATTTTTTTCATTTTCGCGTGTTTTCTAATAAAAATGGCAAAAGCTTTCAATACCAAGCATACATGCATGTAAATCCTTTAACCCCTCCCCACACTTAAAATATTGCATTGCCCTCAATATAAGGCAAGAACGATAAAACTCAAGGTAAGAGGTAAAGTGACTCCTATTTCTCTGCATACTTGACGGTTGTACGGTGCAATCCCATGTATTTGTCTAAATTTGGTTCCAAAATTGGTAACGGAACTGGAGGGGAGTTAGAGGTGTCGCAGAGGAACTCACCCCTCAAGCAACATGTTGTCTCCTTGGAACCATCTTATATAGAACTAACATCACAAAGAACAACATCAAACCCACAAGTACATAGGGATTTGAAATGTTAGGTTTAGCATTAAAAGTTAATAACCATAACATTTCCAAATAAAAACCACTCCTTCATGCATTCGCCACTATGAAATCATCAAATAAAAATATCTAACATATATCGACAATTATCCAAGCATCATTATAGAATTTAAAAACCATAGTCACAATGATGTAGTTGGTACACTACAATCAACAACGATAACTATAAAAATGCAAGAATGATCATGTCTATCTATGTAAGATGGTGGAGAAATGTGTGAAGTTGTGGTGGTTGTTGGTAGTATGTAGTAGAGAAAACAAAAAGATGATGCATTATTCTGAATCATTGTCGCGCTTGGTCAAAGCATTTGAAAAGTCAATTCTATGTCGCAATCGCGATAGGCCATCGTGACTCGCGACGAAATGGTACTGAAAGTTGCAGTTTTGAGAAAAAAATTGAATCCTTTCGTGATCGCGATAGACGTGTTACGACTCGTGACATGCTCATCGCGACTCACGATAATGTATTTGCACTCGTGATATCTTGCAATTGGAAGTTCACATTTCACTCATAAACTTCTGATCTCGGTCGCGACTCGCGAACTTCTTGTCACGCTCCCGACTGGCTGGAACTGGGAGTTGTAAATTTTCCCCTGTTCGTCGCGACTCGCGACATCTCTATTGCGACTCGCGACAGACAGAGTATCCCAGCACTTAGAAGAATTTTTCTTACCAACTTTCCAAGCTTTCTTCCCTTTCTCATGGCTATCATTCCTTCATCTTCTCAAATGCAATGCATTTCACTTTGCTAAAAAATCATGGAAATACACCGTAAAAATATCAAACCAAAATAATGACAAAAACCAAAATAAAAGCCTAATTTACTTGAGTCGTCAGCACGACTTAGCTCCGTATGTTTAAGGTCGTCGGCACGACCCTAATGTTATCCATATGGTGAAGACTTGAACCCCTTCACCATGTGCATCCAAAAGTAGAGAGGTGGGGTTACAAAACTTTCAAGAGGAAAGTATTGTGGAGATAGAGTTGGTTCAAAAGGAGTAGGGTGGTTAGGAGGCTTAGTATAGTCTCTTGTCTCCTCTCTTACCTCCTTCAAAACTTCAGAAAATGGTGGAGTCGGTTCACTAGGTGGGGGTAGGGGTGATGATAGCAATGGATGTTGCACAGTCACCTATTCCTCTACTTCTTTGTATTTAACTACTGATTCCCCATCCCCTTCAAACTCGAACTCATTCTTCAAGTTGACCTCACTCACCGTATCTTTGAGTTTGACTTGGGATGGAGTATCTTCGGAATAACGAGCTTCCATTCGGATCACCACTTCCATCATTTTGCTCACATGCCCCTCCAAAGCCTTGAGTCTTGAGGAAGTTTGAGCTTCCACTTCCTCATTAACCTTGGCTAAATTGGTCAAGTTTTATAATGTATCCATGATCTCCGCATCAGTCAAACTTAAACCTTCTTCTTGGGCTTGGTTTTGGGGTATGGTGTAAGGTGGTGGGGGATAACTATATTGCTCGTAAGGTTGATTTTCCGGCTCATTTCCATACCACAAATCCGGATTACCACTCCACTCTGAATTGTAAGAATCGTGGTACGGATACCATTCTTGAGCTTCTTGCCCTTGAAAACCATCAACTCCATTCTCTTGATAACACTCTTCATAATACCCTTGGTTTTG
>JAULKM010164659.1:0-16149 GCA_032355605.1 Rubia tinctorum | reverse complement strand
TAGCTTTCCCCTGGCATGTAGGCCTTTACTTAAAGCACAAGCCAGAGTGCTCTTTCCTACATAAAACATCAAGCACAGTGCATTATTAGTTTATGATCATTTGGGGGGGAATATAAAAGTACATAATTGGATAAGAAAAAACTCTTCAGACAAGAACAAGAACAAAAACTTATGCGTGTTGTTGAAGCCAATAGAAAGATCCACATGAGAAACCTAGCCTGCGAGATCTGAAATACGGAATATTTCTTTTCATGAAACTAACAAACTTTACTAAACCACAAGTCAAGAAACCGTAATTTTATTAGTGAAATCATTTCGAGTTATACGACTAGGAAACTCGATAGAAAACATTTACCGGGTTTATATTTTAACTTCCATCAGTCTATATATATATATATATATATATATATATATATATTAGAATTCCACATTAGAGTCCTGGTTCCAAAACTAAAATAGCCATAGGAACATGAGTTTTCATGTGGAGGGGAGGGAATAGTAGCTAAAAGTTAAGCCTGATGAATAATCTTCAAATGCATCACAACTAATTCTCGCAATGCTAAAAACAAGAACGGCCGAGGATGATATGTTCTGTACATGAAACATGTAAGAACGTGAATGGTAAGCTAATCATAGGTCAGATAAGAATCAGAAAATCAGTCAGAGAATATGAACAAACAGAGATACTGTTTGCTTTTATTGGAGAAGCAGTCAGAGAATCAAATAGTTATCATCATCATAAACCTAAAACTCCAAAAGGAGCTGGAACCCAACAATTTTCCTCAACCAAGCGCACATGCAGCAGACTAAAACAGATAAGATCAAATAAGACCCGTAAAGCAACATCCAAGTATTACGTGTTTGTACCTTGTTCATTTGAAGTTTGAAAAATCAAAAATACCAAAAGAAAGCAACTATTGGCAAGCATAAGAATCCCTTTCCATTGATTCTAAAGGACATACCTGAACCACTAAGACCAGTAATCCATATGACACAGCCCTTCTGCTGAAGCAATTCCTCCCTATCAATCTTTTCCACAGAACAATTATGCCACACAATATTCGTCGAATTCCCAACGTTCGACCTTTTTAAGGTATCCGTACCTGTTCATCAGCAAGTAGTCCGTACAATAATTAGATCCAAATACTCCCAAACAACACTATCAGAAACAAAATCAAACACATAAACAAACATCTGAAATTCTAATCGTTTATCTTACAATCATTCAGCGATGGTAAGTCATCAACCTTGTCGTTGACAACATACGACGACGTTCTGGAGCTCTCCATTGCCTTAATCGGAGAGGAAAAGCTCGATCTCAGCTCGCCGCCACGGAGCCCCACCGGCACCTTAGCAAACCCCAACCTCCCCGACACGGCTGAACAATCCCCCAACTCAATCTCAGGCAAGGTACAAGAAGAAACAAACGAACGATTTACCAGCCCAGCCATTTTCGTTCAATCCAACGGCCCACAGCCCAAAAATTGGCCCAAACCAAAAAAGCGCACCGCCTTCAAACTCAAGGAGATGACAGCATGCAATGCTGCAAATTGATTCCCAGAATCTATGCCTTTTGTTCCAATCACGTAATTGATTTGTACAGGATTGTTAGGGAAGGAAGATTTGTGTTCTAGATTTGGATGCATGCGAAATGGATGGGATTTGCCATATTAATGTAAAGGTGGAACTGTACTGACATCGATGACGCACTCAGGATTGCCTTTTTAAACCTTTAATCGTCTCTTTTTGGCTCCTACACACAACTCAATCAAGGAGTTTTAATGGATCTGATTCTGAACTGTACCCAGAAAGAAATCTAGGAAAGTGATGGATTGAAATTTATGTTTGTGGGAATGTGAATCCACGTGTTCCATATGTAAAGCAGGAGATCGAGGAGGAGGCTGTAGCTGGTGGTGGGAGCCGCGCTTATTTGGCATTGTGGATAACACTCGTGCAATACACGAATTAATATAAATATTTTAATAAGTAATAAATTTTTATTATATCTATATAAGTATTACCCTCGATGAAATATTTAAAATAAATTAATATTCTTATTTATATTGTGATACATTTAACTTAAATGTACTCCTTGGAGTAAAAAAGTTTGGTTCAATTTTTATTGATATAATAATTTATTTATTTATATTTAAACGAAAAAGATATACACATGTATTTTATATAGAAAAAAATTAGCAGTTCTATTGAAGTACTTTATGTTATTAAAATGTGAAATATCAGTTGATAATGAATCAATAATTATTTATTTAAAGCTATAAAATTATGTGTCTTTTAAAAGGATATGAATAAGTATTTTTAGTTATAAATATTATAATTACTAAGATAACATTAAAAAATACAAAATATAATTTTAAAAATATGTTAACTACCTTTAAAATTTTAGAGTATAATTTAAATAATATAAGTATAAGTAAAAATATATTTTTTTTGTTAATGCAAAAATAAAATTTTATTTTATTAATTATAAAAATCATGTTGATGCAAATATGAAATACATTAATTATAATTATATATATAATTTTATCTAATTATTTTTTTAACACTCGTATAATGCATGTGCACAATTGTAATTATTTATAAAATATTGATGAAATTATAAAATACTTAGTAAAGTTATATTTTTCGAAGTGAATGGTAAAAGTATTCTTATTTAGAATTAATATGAAAATAATTTATTATTTTACTAATAAAATATATTTTGTAATTAGATACAAAATAAATATAATTTTAATTTGAATGAAATTAAATAATTATTTTATTCATAGCTTGAATAGAGTCTCCGTCTTTTGAAAGACGTTATTATTATAAGTCATTTAAGATCAAGGTTTAAAGTGTAATTAGAATAAATAAAAATAAAATTCTCGGGTTGCATTAATCAGGTCATAAACTTTATAAATAATGTACATTGCATAATAAATTTTAAATATTGCAACTAATCATTTTGGCAAAGTCTTGGGAAAGACGGTCTTTCCATAAGCTTATGGAAAGAGTGGGTTTAATTATAATAATAAAAGGTAAAATATCTTTGTTGCAATATTAAAGTTTTATTATGTAACGTGTAGTAGTTATAAATTTTATAACCTGGTTCATACAGCCCAAAATTTTTATCTTCATTTCTAATTTACACTTTAAATTTTGGCATTTCCATAACTTATGAAAAAACCGTCTTTCAAGAGACGGACTCAAAAATTAAACATGGTGAAATTAGCAATATTAGACCTAAATTAAACTCATTTTCATCAAACCAAGATTTTCTGAACTGGACTAAAATTAAATATAGTGAAAATAGCAATAATGAGACCTAAATTGAGCTCATTTTCATCAAATCAAAATGGAATAAGCTGAAATGAAATGAAAATAGTAAAAAAAAAGTAACAACAAAACTACACTAAGCGAATTTCTATCAAAGTTAATATGAAATGAAATGAAAATTGGTGAAAAATAGTACTAACAGTTCTAAATTAAGCTCAATTTTATTTAATAAAATGTTATGAACTGAATTAAACTTATTCCATAACTAATCAATTCCAAACTCCGAATTGACTGGATTGTTCAAAATTCGTCTTACCATCACATGTCCAATTTTGTAACTTACCTTGAAATTGTTGGTCATTACGGCAGGTAGTAAACAAAAGAGATGGGTTCACATGGGAGTTGGCGCAAACTCCATCAACAACTACGAAATGTTATGTCACACCAACATACGTTAGAATAACACCATAAAAATGTTAAATTAACCTAAACTCATCAATCCCATCAAATAAATTACAATAACCAGTTCATAAAATCAGAAATTGTTATTTTCAACAATATTATTTGGGTTTACATCCTTAAGGGGTTGGGAGGTACAGTGTGAGATCTTCCTCGTACTCGTCCTCGTCCTCTTCATCAATGTTGGATAAGGTAACATGTCTGAATTGAGACTCATCTTTGTCTTCACGTATTTTTATCTCAATTCCTTTCCTCCGATAATAAGCATCATGTTCGGCCCTCAGTTCTTCAACCTCGCTCTCAAGGGTTTTCACTGTAAAATATGTTTCTTCAACTTCTACATGAACCCTCTGTCGCCACATGAAAACGTAGGCCATACAATTCAACAAACTACATATAAAATACAAAACAAAATTTCAAACAATGGTGTATGACTTACTGGCTATCGTTGATGACAAAGCAACAATTTTTGAATCTCTAGCCCTCTTCACACCTCTAGTGGATCACCCCTACCCCCCGGCACAACATTCACCCTCAACTTGTTGATTTTGAAATCCACTTCGAGTTTATTGAGGTCTAACCGGAGTATTTGAGTGGAAATGGTCGATCTACGAGCACGATTCCCTACTCCTTGATCATCCTAGTGATCCAACACCCATAGGGAAACTGCTTCTTGATTATCTCGACGGCTTTGTTTATGTAAGAGAATATGGTGAACCCTGGATTGAAAGGTGTTTGCTCCATTATCTAATAGAAATTAAAGGGCTTCCTATTTTGGGTTTGCAAGCATGCCATCCAATGGAAAGACATTCATACACATCCACTTGAGAACAAACCTTTGATCCACACTCAACATCGACAAGTTATATTTGTCGACTTTCCACAATCTAAAATAATTACAGTCAATGTCTACAGGAACATAGGTTGGGACTCACTTTTACTAGGCCAAAATAGTTGGTGATATATCTAATAAGGGTCGTTATGGATGGTGGGGCGAAAAAATTGAATTGTTCCAGGGGTACTCTAACATAGAACTTATCATAAATTTACTAACAGGGATACTTACATATGAACCTTCGTAATGCTTGCACTCTCAAAAATCTTTCCCAAACTAGCATAGAATTGAACTATTTCATCTTGATGGGTTGGAGCATACATTGTTGTTATGTTGTCTTATAATAAGGATCAAGAATGGTCTAATATGTAATCACAATATATATCTATGACAAAGTCAGTGTTCAACACATGATTAATGTGCTTTAAACTATAGATCTAATAATGTGGTATTTCATGAGTGCGTGAGTGTAAGGAATTCGACTTATGTATATTGTGAAGGAGAATTAACTGCATGTTAATGTAACATAAAATTATTATTGCATGCATCTCATATAATTATTGGTCTTATTGATATTATTAATTAAGTCTTGATTGTTTTCTAGAATTAAGTAATAATAAGTATTATCAGGGTCAATTTGTCTGATAATTATATTTGTTAGGAATGAGAAAAATAATTGGTCTTGAATGAATTTGAGATAATTGTGATCAACCTGTGATACTAATGTGTGGATTTCATTAGATGAAATACTTTTATATTACTAATTAATTATATGTGTTTATCATTCTTGTTTTAATTTTTTTTAAATTAACAATTATATCAAAACTCCCCCTATTTGGTTATTTGAATTAGTGAAATAATCTTGCTTCCTTAAAGGTAGAATTGTTATTCTCTTGGGTACGACTCTTACTTATCTATTACATTACTATTTTAGATTTTTAATGTTATATAATTTTGATTTTAAGGCAGAATTGCGCAAGCAGACCTTTGTCAAATTTGTTGCCGCTGCCGGGGAATTATTTGATTTTATTTCTTAGTTTTTACCAATTTGTTTACTCTGAACCAGTTTATGGTTCATATTCGTGCTACTAATAAGAATATTGTTAGTTTTTATCCCGAGAGAGAACATACATTTTTTACTGCACGTAGAATTTGAAGAACTATCAAACCAATCAAGACGGGAGATCGTAAATTGAGGCAATTTACTGCCCCAAATTTCGATTAGAAACCTTTGGCTATGCACCTACCGGCCTTGCTTGATAAGTTGGAATTTGGCTTAGTTCACTCGTTGCAGAGTTTTCACGGTTTGAAAAGAGAAGATTCGAACAAACCAGTTCTGAACCCAAGCTCAATTCGGTTGGATTTGCACCCCCCTCCTGCGCGTAGAGGTTGGAGCATAAGCTTGTAAAGACACTTGAACTAGAAAGAAACCTTCCCAACTTATATACTAGTCACAAGCTTTCTCTTTTTCCTATGTGGGACAAAGAGTTTGCATTTTCGCACATTTTTCCTCTTCCAAAAGTGAATCTTTAGACATCAATATCTCATTCACTCTTGATCCGTTTTGATTGTTCGAGTAACCGATTTTATAGTACTCGCAACGTAGAATCCAAAATTGTAATCCACCAAACCCAATTAATTTCGGGTACCACTCAAAACAGAGCCCAAAATTGACGAGGTCATTATTATACCATATTTTCCAACAATGAAACGACAAAAAATATATATGAAAACAACAGATAATTTGATATTTATGAAATCCAGCTAAAAACAAAAAATAACATTCTAAAAACTACAGAAGTTTGTTCGCGTTTCAAATATAGGATTGAGAATGCATGAATTACAATAAAGATGACGTGCAATTACAGTAAAACATGCAATTATCGTGCATGTCTGAAAATTCTTCCACAATCACTAGTGTCCAGTTGTGTCATTTTTTGAGCATCCATGACACTCAAAAGTGTCGATAAAATTATCAGTGACGCCTTGTGAAGTGTCTATATTTAGCATGTCACTAAAATATTGTGACTATATGAATTATATTTAATTAAGAAAATTTCACTCATACGTGCCTAACATTAATTTCATTTTTCATTATTTACTAATATTGACTTTTTTTGTAAATTTATTTTGTTGTTCGGTAACTTCTTAATTATTCAAATCTTCTTGATGTGCTGATTAAACTTTAGTTTTATTTTTTAATGTTGATCAACATCACTCACACAACGCACAACAAAGTTTAATATCGATCGTACAACTACTGTGCAAGTTAATGTATTGATTACTCACTGGACAATTATATGTTAATTTACTTTTAAATATATACACGCGTGTATATATTAATCAAATGAGGCAATAAAAGATTAAAATCCGTCAACTTTTGAAGCATCCGCAGTGCATAAATATGGAATTACGTTATTACAAAATAGTAAGGATCTCATTTTTCAGGCACAACTGCGGCACTGCCACCATTTACAACTTCCATTTCTGTTAAATCTGGATCTGAACCCATTCAAGTTCATGTTCAGGTTCATGTTCATGTTCAGCTTCATGTTCATGCTCACCCCATGCCGAGTTCCAGGATGGGGGTGGAGGAGACCGGCTGGCAGAGGAAATTTCTGGCGCGTGCGCATAAGTGGTAGAGTCCGTCCTTCAGCCTTATGTTCTCCATCCGTATTTTATCAAATTCAATTATGCATTATCAGATCAACCTCTATGATAATAGGTGAAAACAGCTTTAAAACCCAAAATAAAGAAGATATTAAAAAAGGAAAGTAGGAAAATATGAAAAAAAACAGATTTCAAACCCAAAATAAAGAAGAGAAAAACGAGAAGGGGCAAACACACACAATCTCTCAAATATTGAAAATATATTTAAGCATAACCTCAAAAACTACCATTCCAGCACGATATGCTTCCGCACAATATCAATGACATGAAGACAACAAAAAATAAATCGAAACAAGAGATAATTTAATATTTATGAAACCCAGCTGAAAACTAAAAAAACACTCTAAAAACTAGAGAAGTTTGTTCGCGTTTCAAATATAGGATTTAGAATGCATGAATTACAATAAAGATTACGTGCAATTACAGTAAACACATGCAATTATTGTGCATGTCTGAAAATTCTTCTACGTTCACTAAAAAAATCCAGTAGTGACGTTTTTTTTGAGCATCCATGACACTCAAAAGTGTCAATAAAATTATTAGTGATGTCTTGTAAAGTGCTTCTATTTAGCGTGTCACTAAAATATTGTGATGATTTGAAATATATTTAATTAAGAAAATTTTACTCATACTTACCTAACATTAATTTGATTTTTCATTATTTTTTCTATTATTTACTCATGTAAATTTGTTTTGTTGTTCAGTAACTTCTTAATTATTCAAATCTTCTTGATGTGCTGATTAAACTTTAGTTTTATTTTTTTAATGTCGATCGACATCACTCACACAATGTACAACAAAGTGTAATATCGATCGCACAACTATTGTGCAAGTTAATGTATTGATTACCCACTGGACTATTATATGTTAATTTACTTTTATATATATACACGCATGTATATATTAATCAAATGAGGCATTAAACGATTAAAATCCATCAACTTTTAAAGCAACTACAGTGCATAAATATTAAATTATGTTATTACAAAATAGTAAGGATCTAATTTTCAGGCACAACTGTGGCACTGCCGCCATTTACAACTTCCATTTCAGTTAAATCAGGATCCGAACCCGTTCAAGTTCATGTTCAGGTTCATGTTCACGTTCACCCCCATGCCGAGCTCCATGATGGTCGTGGAGGAGACCGGCTGGCCGAGGAAATTCCTGGTTTGTGCGCACAAGCAGTCGAGTCCGTCGTTCAGCCTTATGTTCTCCTTCTGTATTTATCACATTCAATTCTGCATTATCAGATCAACCTCTATGATAATAGGTGAAAACCGAATTTAAACCCAAAATAAAGAATATTTTGAGAAAAAGGAAAGTAGGAAAATACGAAAAAACATATTTCAAAATCAAAATAAAGAAGAGAAAAATGAGATGGGGCAAACACACACTCTCTCTCGTATATTGAAAATATTTTTAAGCATAACCTCATAAACTACCATTCCGCACACCCAGCTTCCGCACAACATCAATGTAATGAAGCCGACAAAAAAATGAAAACAACTGATAATTAGATATTTATGAAACCCAGCAAAAAACTAAAAATAACACAAAAAAACTACAGAAGTTTTTTCGCGTTTAAAATATAGGATTGAGAATGCATGAATTACAATAAATATAACGTGCAATTACAGTGAAACATGCATGTCTGAAAATTCCTCCACGTTCACTAAAAAAAATCCAGTTGTGTCATTTTTTTGAGCATCCATGACACTCAAAAGTGTTGATAAAATTATTAGTGACACCTTGTGAAGTGGCTATATTTAGCGTGTCACTAAAATATTGTGAGGATTTGATATATATTTAATTAAGAAAATTTTACTCATACTTACCTAAGATTAATTTGATTTTTCATTATTATCTAATATTTATTCTTATGTAATTTTTTTTGTTCAGTAACTTCTTAATTATTCAAATCTTCTTGATGTGCCGATTAAAATTTAGTTTATTTTTAGGTTGATCGACCTCTCCCACACAATGCACAACAAAGTGTAATATCGATCGCACAACTATTGTGCAAATTAATGTATTGTTTACCAATTGGACTATTATATGTTAATTTATTTTTAAACATATACACGCGTGTATATATTAATCAAATGGGGCATTAAACAATTAAAATCCGTCAACTTTTGAAGCAACATCAGTGCATAAATATTGAATTATGTTATTACAAAATAGTAATGATCTCATTTTTAAGCACAATTGTGGCACTACCGCCATTTACAACTTCCGTTTATGTTAAATCAGGATCCGAACCCGTTCAATTTTATGTTCAGGTTCATGTTCACGTTCACCCCATGCCGAGCTCCGGGATGGTGGTGGAAGAGAGGCTGGCCGAGGAAATTCCCGGCGCGTGCTCACAGGCGGTCAAGGCCATCCTTTGGCCTTATATTCTCCATCCGTGTTTTACCACATCCAATTCTGCGTTATCAGATCAACCTCTGCAATAATATGTGAAAACGGATTTTAAACCCAAAATGAAGAAGATTTTGAAAAAAATGAAAGTAGGAAAATTCGAAAAAATCATATTTCAAAATCAAAATAAAGAAGAGAAAAATGAGATGGGGCAAACACACACCCACACACTCTCTCGTATATTGAAAATATTTTTAAGCATAACCTCATAAACTACCATTCAAGCACGCCCTGCTTCCGCACAACATCAATGAAATGAAGCCGACAAAAACATAAAAATGAAAACAACAGATAATTTGATATTTATGAAACCCAACTAAGAACTAAAAATAACACTCCAAAAACTAGAGAAGTTTGTTCGCATTTCAAATAAAGGATTGAGAATGCACGAATTACAATAAAGATGACGTGCAATTACAGTGAACACATGCAATTATCGTGCATGTCTTAAAATTCTTCCACTTTCACTAGAAAAATCCAGTTGTGTCATTTTTTTGAGCATCCATGACAGTCAAAAGTGTCGATAAAATTATCAGTGATGCCTTGTGAAGTGCCTATATTTAGCGTGCCATTAAAATATTGTTAATATTTGAAATATATTTAATTAAGAAAATTTTACCCATAATTACCTAACATTAATTTGATTTGTCATTATTTTCTAATATTTACTCTTATGTAAATTTGTTTTATGGTTCAGTAACTTCTTATTTATTCAAATCTTCTTGATGTGATGATTAAACTTTAATTTTATTTTTTCATGTCGATCGACATCACCCACACAACGCACAACAAAGTGTAACATTGGTCGTACAACTATTGTGCAAGTTAATGTATTGATTACCCACTGGAATATTGTATGTTAATTTACTTTTAATATATACACGCGTGTATATATTAATAAAATGAGGCCCTAAAAATTTAAAATCCGTCAATGTTTGTAACAACTGCAGTGCATAAATATTGAATTATGTTATTACAAAATAGTAAGGATCTCATTTTCCGGCACAATTGTGACACTGCCGCCATTTACAACTTCCGTTTCAGTTAAATATGGATCCGAACCGTTCAAGTTTATGTTTAGGTTCATGTTTACGTTCATCCCCATGCCGAACTCAAGGATGGTGGTGGTGGAGACCGGCTGGCCGAGGAAATTCCAGGTGCGTGCGCACAAGCGGTCGAGTCCGTCCTTCAGCCTTATGTTCTCCATCCGTATTTTACTACATTCAATTCTGCATTATCAGATCAACCTCTGTGATAATAGGTGAAAATAGATTTCAAACCCAAAATAAAAAAGATTTTAAAAAAAGGAAAGTAGGAAAATACGAAAAAACATATTTCAAAACCAAAATAAAGAAGAGAAAAATGAGATGGGGCTAACACACGATCTCTCTTATATTGAAAATATTTTTAAGCATAACCTCATGAACTACCATTCCAGCACGCCCTGCTTCCGAACAACATCAACTAAATGAAACCAACAAAAAAATAAAAATGAAAACAACAGATAATTTGATATTTATGAAACCCAGCTAAGAACTAAAAATAACATTCTAAAAACTAGAAAAGTTTGTTCGCGTTTCAAATATATGATTGAGAATGCACTAATTACAATAAAGATGACGCGCAATTACAGTGAACACATGCAATTATCGTGCATGTCTTAAAATTCTTCCACTTTCACAAAAAAATCCAGTTGTGTCGTTTTTTTGAGCATCCATGACACTCAAAAGTGTCGATAAAATTATTAATGATGCCTTTTGAAGTACCTATATTTAGCGTGCCACAAATATTTTGTGACAATTTGAAATATATTTAATTAAGAAAATTTTACTCATACTTACCTAACATTAATTTTTATTTTTCATTATTCCCTAATATTTACTCTTATGTAAATTTGTTTTGTTGTTCGGTAACTTCTTAATTATTCAAATCTTCTTGATGTGCTGATTAAACTTTAGTTTTATTTTTTCATGTCAATCCCCACACAACGCACAACAAAGTGTAATATCGATCGTACAACTATTTGCAAGTTATTGTTTAGATTACCCACTGGACTATTATATGTTAATTTACTTTTAAATATATACACGCGTGTATATATTAATCAAATGAGGCATTAAACAATTAAAATCCATCAACGTTTTAAGTAACCGCAAGGCTTAAATATTGAATTGTGTTATTACAAAATAGTAAGGATCTCATTTTCAGGAATAACTGTGGTACTGCCACCATTTACAACTTCTGTTTCAGTTAAATCTGGATCCGAACTCATTCATGTTCATGTTCAGGTTCATGTTCACATTCACCACCATGCCAAGCTCCAGGATGGTGGAGGAGGAGAACGGCTGGCCGAGGAAATTTTTGACACGTGCGCACAAGCGGTTGAGTCCATCCTTCAGCCTTATGTTCTCCATCCGTATTTTATCACATTTAATTCCGTATTATTAGATTAATCTCGGTGATCATATGTGAAAACATATTTCAAACCCAAAATAAAGAAGATTAAAAAAAGGAAAGTAGTAAAATACGAAAAAACAGATTTCAAACCCAAAATAAAGAAGAGAAAACGAGATGGGGAAAACACACACAATCTCTCGTATGTTGAAATTATTTTTAAGTATAACCTCATAAATTACAATGTTAGCATGCCCTGCTTCCGCACAACATCAATGACATGAAGACGACAAAAAAATAAAAATTAAAACAGATAATTTAATATTTATGAAACCCAGCGTAGAACTAAAAAAACTCTCAAAACTAGGGAAGTTAGTTTGCGTTTCAAATATAGGATTGAGAATGCATGAATTACAATAAAGATGACATCCAATTAAAGTGAAACATGCAATTATCGTGCATGTCTGAAAAATATTCCACGTTCACTAAAAAAATCTAGTTGTGACGTTTGTTTTGAGCATCCATGACAGTCAAAAGTGTCGATAAAATTATTAGTGACGCCTTGTGAAGGGCTTAAATTTAGCGTGTCAGTAAAATATTATGACGATTTGAAATATATTTAATTAAGAAAAATTTACTTATACTTACCTAACATTAATTTGATTTTTCATTAATTTGTAATATTTACTCTTATGTAAATTTGTTTTGTTGTTCAGTAATTTCTTAATTATTCAAATCTTCTTGATTTGCAGATTAAACTTTATTTTTATTTTCTCATGTTGATCGACATCAGCCACATAACGCACAACAAAGTGTAATATCGATCGTACAACTATTGTGCAAGTTAATGTATTGATTACCCACTGGACTATTATATATTAATTACTTTTAAATATATAAACGCGTGTATATATTAATCAAATGAGGCATTAAACAATTAAAATCCATCAAAGTTTGAAGCAATTGCAGTGCATAAATATTGAATTATGTTATTACAAAATAGTAAGGATCTCATTTTCAGGCACAATTGTGGCACTGCTGCCATTTCCAACCTCCGTTTCAGTTAAATCTGGATCCGAACCCATTCCTGTTTATGTTTCGGTTCATATACACATTCACCCCCAAACCGAGCTCCAACATGGTGGTGGAGGAGACCATTCGCCGAGGAAATTCCTTTCACGTGCGCACAAGCGGTCGAGTCCATCCTTTAGCCTTATGTTCTCCATCCATATTTTACCACATTCAATTCTGCATTATCATATCAACCTTTGTGATAATAGGTGAAAACAGATTTCAAACCAAAAATAAAGAAGATTAAAAAAAGAAAGTAGTAAAGTATGAAAAAGCAGATTTCAAACCCAAAATAAAAAAGAGAAAAACTAGATGGAGAAAACACACACAATCTCTCGTATATTGAAAATATTTTTAAGCATAACCTCATAAACTACAATTCCAGCACTCCCTGCTTCCGCACAACATCAATGACATGAAGACGACAAAAAAAAATAAAACAACAGATAATTTAATAATTATGAAACCCGGCTAAGAACTAAAAAAAACACTCTAAAAACTAGAGAAGTTTGTTCGCATTTCAAATATAGGATTGAGAATGCATGAATTACAATAAAGATGACGTGCAATTACAGTGAAACATGCATTTATCGTGCATGTCTGATAATTCTTCCACGTTCACTAAAAAAACCCAGCTGTGACATTTTTTTTGAGCATCCATGATACTCAAAAGTGTCGATAAAATTATTAGTGATGTCTTGTGAAATGCTTCTATTAAGCGTGTCACTAAAATATTATGATGATTTGAAATATATTTAATTAAGAAAATTTTACTCATACTTGCCTAACATTAATTTGATTTTTCATTATTTTCTGATATTTACTCTTATGTAAATTTGTTTTGTTGTTCAGTAACTTCTTAATTATTCAAATCTTCTTGATGTGAGGATTAAACTTCAGTTTAATTTTTCATGGCGATCCACATCGGCCACACAACGCACAACAAAGTGTAATATCGATCGTACAACTATTGTGCAAGTTAATGTATTGATACCCACTGGACTATTATATATTATTTTACTTTTAAATATATATTTGCGTGTATATATTAATAAAATGAGGCATTAAACAATTAAAATCCATTAAAGTTTGAAGCAACTGCAGTGCATAAATATTGAATTATGTTATTACAAAATACTAGTAAGGATCTCTATTTCAGGCACAATTGTGGAAGTGCCGCCATTTACAACTTCCGTTTGAGTTAAATTTGGATCCGAACCCGTTCCTGTTTATGTTTAGGTTCATATTCACGTTCACCCCCATGCCAAGCTCCAGGATGGTGGTGGAGGAGACCGGTTGGCCAAGGAAATTCCCGGCACGTGCGCACAAGCGGTCGAGTCCGTCCTTCAGCCTTATGTTCTCCATCCGTATTTTACCACATTCAATTCTACATTATAAGATCAACCTCTCTGATAATAGGTGAAAATAGATTTCAAACCAAAAATAAAGAAGATTAAAAAAAGGAAAGTAGTAAAATACGAAAAAACAGATTTCAAACCCAAAATGAAGAAGATAAAAAACAAGATGGAGAAAACACACACAATCTCTCGTATATTGAAAATATTTTTAAGCATAACAACATAAACTACAATTCCAGAACACCCTGCTTCTACACAACATCAATGACATGAAGACGAAAAAAAAAATCAAAACAACAGATAATTTAATATTTATGAAACCCAGCTAAGAACAAAAAAAACTCTAAAAACTAGAGAAGTTTGTTCGCGTTTCAAATATAGGAGTAAATTTGTTTTTTTGTTCAGTAACTTCTTAATTATTCGAATCTTCTTGATGTGCTGATTAAACTTTAGTTTTATTTTTCCATGTCGATTGACATCACCCACACAACGCACAACAAAGTGTAACATCGATCGTACAACTACCGTGCAAGTTAAAGTATTGATTACCCACTGGAATATTATAAATTAATTTACTTTTAAATATATATATATATATATATATACGCATGTATATATTAATAAAATAAGGAATTAAACAATTAAAATCCATCAAATTTTGAAGCAAGTGCACTGCATAAATATTGAATTATGTTACACAAAATAGTAAGGATCTCATTTTCAGGCACAATTGTGGCACTGCCGCCACTTACAACTTCTATTTCAGTTAAATCTGGATCCGAATCCATTCATGTTTATGTTCACATTCACCCCTATGCCGAGCTCCAGAATGGTGGTGGAGGAGACCAGCTAGCCGAGGAAATTCTCGGTCGAGTCCGTCCTTCAGCCTTATGTTCTCCATCCGTATTTTACCACATTCAATTCTGAATTATCTGATCAACCTCTGTGAGAATAGGTAAAAACAGATTTCAAACCCAAAATAAAGAAGATTAAAAAAAGGAAAGTTGTAAAATACGAAAAAACAGATTTCAAATCCAAAATAAAAAAGAGAAAAACGAGATGGAGAAAACAAACACAATCTCTCGTATATTGAAAATATTTTTAAGCATAACCTCATAAACTACAATTCCTGGACGCCCTACTTCCGTACAACATCAATGACATGAAGACGACAAAAAAAATAAAAATCAAAACAACAGATAATTGAATATTTATGAAACCCAGCTGAGAAGTTTGTTCGCGTTTCAAATATAGGATTGAGAATTCATGAATTAAAATAAAGGTGACGTACAATTACAGTGAAACATGCAATTATTGTGCATGTCTGAAAATTCTTCCACGTTCACTAAAAAAATCACTAAAAAAATCCAGTTGTGACATTTTTTTTTGAGCATCCATGACACTCAAAAGTGTCGATAAAATTATTAGTGACGCCATGTGAAGTTCTTCTATTTCGCGTGTCACTAAAATATTATGACGATTTGAAATATATTTAATTAAGAAAATTTTACTCATACTTACCTAACATTAATTTGATTTTTCATTATTTTCTAATATTTACTCATGTAAATTTGTTTTGTTGTTCAGTAACTTCTTAATTATTCAAATTTTCTTGATGTGCTGATTAAACTTTAGTTTTATTTTTTCATGTCGATCGACATCACCCAC
>JAULKM010164649.1:0-16151 GCA_032355605.1 Rubia tinctorum | reverse complement strand
TGGGAGATCTCTCATTTGGGCTCAGCAGCAGCCGCAGCTTCGAGCCTCCTCATGGTACTATTAACTGAGAATCATCTATGAAAAGAAATTCTATTTTCTGTTGGTTTAAATGTTTTGCTTTTTTGGGTTGTTTTTATTCATCTGAAATCTGACGGTTTGTTTGTTTGTTTGTTTGTTTGAATGAATGTTTAGGCGCTCCGGCTAAAACCATGGATTTACTCCCTATGATCGAGAAGAACAATTCTGAGGCGAAGATTCCGGTTATGACGCCGGCGAGTCTGTTCCCGAACCAAGCCGGATTTCTGACCCAGAAGATGGCCGACATCAGGTTGGTGAAGTCGGAGCCGGAGACTGCTCCGATGACGATATTCTACGGAGGACAGGTGCTTGTGTTCAATGATCTGCCCGCCGACAAGGCCAGGGAGATCATGCTGCTGGCCGGTCAGGGAATCAGTTCCCCTGACGCTTTCACCACTTTTACTGCTGCTGCTACCCACGTGGTCCCTGAAACTGCTCTCACCGCCAATGTCAATGGTAAATTCCATTTTCTTGATTATTTTTTACTGTATCATCTCTAACTTGTGGGCAAGTTATTTTCAGTTGAGCTGACTGGGCTGTTTCTTGTTTTGCTGTTTACAGATCTCCCAATTGCAAGGAAAGCCTCCCTCACAAGGTTCTTGGCGAAGAGAAAAGATAGGTAGGTGTTTGGCACTCAATTTGTAGCATAGATTTTGTGCAGCGAGAAAATTTGTACTCCCAATCTCATAAATGGAAAGAAATTCAAAGTTTTTTTTACCCTATACTCGTTTGCATGGAATCTTTCCCACGGTATGGAAACGGATGTTGAGATTGATGTATCTGTTGTACTGCTGTTTATAGGATCTCTGCCAAAGCTCCATACTCAGTCGGCGGCGGTTCGAAGGCCGTCGAGAGCAAGCCGGCGGTGGCGCCATGGATGGGATTTGGAGGCCATTTCCCGGCTAACCCTCTGCAGATGCAGCGCCGTTGATGATGATGATGATTACGGTAGCAAGCTGGAGATGATGAAAGATAGAGTTTTAGATCTGACTATTCGATTATGCTGAAATATGATATACTCCGGATATTTCTATTAGTTGTTGATGTAATTAAGACTGATCTCTTATTACTACTAGTATCGAGCGCTCGCTTTTATTCGTTTACTGTTTGCATTTTCTTGGTTTTGAATTTTGACCTTGAGTGAAAGAAGTCATCATGTTGGGTTGTGAGGAACACCGAGAAATTTGAAATTGATGAAGAAAGAACAGAGCCCATCAAGTATTCAAATTCTGAGTCAAATTTGGACAGTAGAATTGCTGATGAATTAGTGTTGGATTCCGGATTAAATTGTACCGTAGTCATTATCAAACTGTTGAAGATTATTTAACGGTTGAAAAAATATGTTTAACCGTTAATATGTTCACTTACGTACAATAACGATAAATAAAAATTTGATATTTGGAAATTACTTGTTACAGCGAATTCAACGATACTATATATAATAATATTGTTGTTCATATATCTATTCAAATTTGCAATCAAAATTTAATATAGAATAGTGTTTGAAAAGTAACTATGCAACATAAGAGGGGGGAGAGAGGACTACATTTGAAGTGTAATTAGGTGATACTCCATCATCCCTCTCTAAATTGCTTATTTATTTTTTGAGAGTCAAACTTTGAAAACTTTGATCCTAAATATAAATTAATATACAAATAATAAATATATCATGTGAGATATTGTTATATTTGTCTAAACATCTCTTTTTTAAATATTAATTTTTTATGCAAAATTATTATCTGTAATTAGAGATATTTACGATTAAACATGATTATTGAAAATTATAAAAAAAATAAATAAGTAATTTAAAGCGAGCGGAGTATGTTGGTTTCATGGTTTACACGACAGTTCCTTTTACGGGTGGTTGGATTTGGAGTTGGGAGTCAGGGTGAGTCGTAATCAAGAAATTTGGCACGTTTCTTTCTTTTGCTCTTTATATTCGCTTTGAACCAGTCGCAGGAGGGCAGGCAAGGGGAATGGGCGAAGGGGCTTTCTTTTATTGTGTCTTTGTTTTATGGGAGATTATTGAAGAGAGGTGGGAAACTGGGGGGAGGGGCCACGCCCCACATGCACAACAGGACGACGACATTTGAAAAGAGCACGCGGTTTTGACGAAAACCAAACACGGGGTTAGCGATTAGGTGCCCCCCATCTGCTTTTGTTTTTATCCTTTTTTTTAATTTAAAGCGCTATGCTCACGGGAAAGGCAGGTCTAGGGACGCTAATAGGGTGGATACGGATTATGACACCTCCATATTCATATTAATTTAAAATATATCCATATTCGTCTCATTATCTCTGAGGATATAACATTCAAAATTCATCCCGCCTCATCGGATATTAATATTCGATTTATTGCCTACTTGAGTCTCCTTATCAACTCCATACTTACTGTACTCATCCCACTTATTTCTTCAAAAATATCTAAAATTCACTTTTTTATAGTAACTTTTATATTAAAATTAATAAATGTATTTACACGAAAATGTTATGGGTAAGATATGTGCAATATGGATAGATAATAATTTATTTATATTAAATTATTGGGCATATAACGGGTTTAGTGGGGCGAAGCGGGGATGGGGCGGGTGAAAACTAATATCCAAGCCCGACCCACTATCCATGACGGGTATGATTCCCACCCTCATCAAAACTACCTCCATACTCGTCCCATTGGGACGGACGCGGGGCAAATCTCCACCAAAACCCGCCTCATTGTCATCCCTAGACAGGTTAGGTTAGGGTTATATCATAGATAGTTAGAGTTGTTAATCTCTGATTCACATGAACCGACCATACCAAACTCAATCCAAACTTGATTCATTCAGTTAAAACTTTCTAATTTTGACCCTAAAATTGAACCTGTATATAAGTAAAAATATTATTGTGTGATACATTGTTAGATTCGTTAAAACATATATTTTCAAAATATCAAATTTTCACAAATTTTAAATCTTTATTGAAAGATATTAAAGATCAAATATTTTTCAAGTTAACAGTCAAAAGTCAAAAGTTGAAATTTGAAATGGGACGGAATGAGTAATTGATTTTTATTGAATGTTAAGTACGACTTAATTACACAAAGTCAACATAATAATGGAGAACTATAATTAAATGTATTAAGTAAATTTGAAAGTTTAATGTGCATTAGTGTCAACATAATTGAGTGTTGGTAGAAAGTGAACCATTGATTGATTAGATAAGATAAATATAGTTACATAGGAATACACTAATTAATAAAATAAAAAACTAATTATAATCTTTCAAAAAAAAAACTAAACTAATTATAAAAGTCAACTAGAATTTAATTAAATGAAGTTCACAGGAATAATGTGTACAACTAATTTTGAAAATAAAGTTATAAAAGGTCAACTAACATTTAGTCGCACAAAATCAATGTTAATTATAACTAAATACAGCAAACTATTTAGATACACTTATAAGAATAAAGGAGAATTTTTATTCATTGAAAGGTTACAAATATAATTACATGATTTACATCATATGAAGTCATAACACAATTCATTACACAAGATAATCAAATAATGCACACGTGCAAGATAAATTTAATCAAAATGAACCGCCCCGAAGTGTATCCGAAGTTGACATGAACCCTAATAAAATATGAACTGTCATGACCTGATCTAAACTAAACCCGAGTAAAACTAAACAAAGTTATCTGAACCAACAATAATATGACCTGACCCAACCCAACCCAAGAAACATAAATGACTCATTTCAACCCGACATGACAGTAACTGACTCGTCCCGAACTTAACAGGGTAAGAATATTACAAGACAGTAACTTGACCCAACAATAACCCAACCTGAACCGAGAAACAATACAGATTCGTCAATTACCTTACCTGATAGTAACCCGACCCGACCTAACCCAAGGAACATTACAGACCCGCAGTAACCCGACATGACAATAACCCAACCCGACCCGACCCGACAAACAGATTTCGACACGCTTCAACCCAAACCCGTTTCAACTTGACCGGACCTGACCCGACCCAAAAAATAGACTCACATGTTTCAACCCGAAATCATATCAACCTGAACCTGTTTGATCCAAACCCGAACCCCACACGAATACCCAAATTGACAGCTTTATTACTAGTGTAACCATTGCACTTCACAGGGCCCCTTTGAGAACTCTTTGGGATTTTTGGAAATGGCTTAAAAGTCGGATTTTAAGTAAGGCCAGTAAATTGGTAAACGTGTTGGATAATATTAAACATGTATACCATTTTAAGCTATACAGTTGAACTTTTATTAGTTGACTTGAAAAATGTTTTAATACTTAATATCAATCACTAAAAATAATTTAAATTTGTAAAAGTTTAATATTTTAAAATATATATTATAATGAATCTAATAAGGTGTTACACAATAATATTTGTACTTATACATGAATTCCATTTTACTGTTAAAATTGAGAAGTTTCGACTCAATGAATAAATTGCAGATTAAAGTGAGATGAAGGGAGTAGTAATTAAAACTATGATTCATTTTGATTCATTTTATGACAAATACTAAACAAGTCGAGTTGTAAGGATTGAAACTCGCTATTTTGTGTATCGGAGACCTTTAATTTGTGGGTTTCAATCCCCATATGGGCTCTTATGTTAAGCAATAAGAGTTGAAAAATAAAATAAAAATGGCTTGCATTATTTTAAATGTGTTCTAAAAAATACAAGGTGCGTAGAATCTAACATCTCACACTCCCCCTGTTTCATTGGATATAGCACGCTTTCCTTTTTTGGTTGTTTTTGAGAATTTGACACAATTTCTTTTTACGGCAAGATTTCTTAAATTTCACTACTCATTCTACTTTTCTCTTTTTAAATTCAATTTCATCCACTCATTTCATTCCCCTAAATCCAAACACATAAGACTATGATGTCACATCCAACGAAACGGAGGCAGTATGATGATATTGATGTTTATATACTAATTAATATTCATGGTCAAATGTGAATTGAGAAAGTTGGCCAAAAAGTTTGCATAAAAGGGTTGTGACAGAGGGAGCACATAAATAGGAGATTGTAAGTGTTTATTGAAACTTTATTTATTAAATTTTGAAACCGTGGGTTGAAAGGGAAAAGTGGATAACTATGTGGATTTGATAGACATCTAACCATTTTATAGAAACCATGAACAACCCATTACCCAATTCGCTTGACACGTATTTTAAATCACATATTGAACTTGCAATCCATTTTATCCATACATAAGTGTGTAAAAAATATGAACAGTCCATTTTTTGTGCGTTTATTTTGCCACTTCTAATTTTAACCATTAACTTTAATTCGGTCAAATAAGTCTAGGAATAGTATTCGACATATTCTTTATTGATTGATTTATTTTTTGCCAAAATGTAAAAAGGAAACTAGAATAACTTTTTGAGTTTGAGTTTTAGATTTTATTTATTTTTATCATTATATATTATGTTAACATAACTGAGAAATATACTCATATTAGAGTCAACAACCAATCAAACCATTCAAACCAAATATAGAGTAGTTATTTGTCAAACATTGTGATGAGGACCTTTATTTTTATTAATTAATTTTTTTCGATCCAACCTTTGTCGAAAAACTACATCCTGATCTTTAAAGAATTCGTAAAAAAATATCATAACGAAATAAAAAAATAGGTTTAAGATGGTACTCTTAATTATTCCACTCTCCCATAATCCCACCGCTCCACCACCACACACTTGAACCATCTCACCTCCCAGCACCATACGGAAACCTAATTATGAAAATAATACCAACCCACCCCACCACTAAGCTTCAAACTTCCTGACGGGACTTCAATGGTAACACCATTAATTTTGGGGAACTAAACACCAAAACAACCATCACCTACGACTCAATAACACAACACGAGTACACACCACTCGTAAACTACCCCACGCTGCATCACCACTGAAATTGACACCAATACCAACCATGCAACCATCACACCTCGTCATATCAACACCCCAACCAACACCTAAATTGAACGCACCACTTCCAAAATTTTCTATAATAAGATGACAAATAGGAAGGCTCACTCAACAATTCATACAATCAAAATAAGAATTTTCCCTATTAATGGTTTAGAACTGCAGAACAATCATGGTGGCAGTGGCAAAAAAAATAAAAAATTTTGATCTTAGGGTTCTTCCCATTCATAACCCAAGGAGAAGAATTTCGATCTCTTTTCCCCAGTTTTTAATTCCATTTTAAAAGTTTCCATTTACCCGCAATTCAAGCTAAAAAATAGAAATACGGTAAGGAAATTACTCTTAATTCTTCTATGATTGTAATATTGTATTCCTTGTATGATTATAATACTCTCTGTTCTCTCACTCTCTCTCTCTCACACACACATATTCATATTTATATTTATATATCAATAAACACAAACTCACTCAGTGTGAGTTTTACACTATATCATGACTGATTTTCATCGTCGACCTAAAAATATTCTAATCTAGTCGCTCATCCCTCCAACTTTTTTTAGAAAAGCTCTAATAACCCATCGTTGTCTTCACCATTTCTATTAAGAACCTCAGGCGTTAAAAATTTCTTCTCCAGCGACCCCTTTCAAGGGTCTCCAAATAGACATCTTCTTCGTTCAAATTTTTGGCCCTATCCGATCTATATTCGTTGTTCAATCGGGTCTTCTTCGGCTACATTAACCTTTTTGGCTACCTTTCGCTCCCTCCTATGCTTCTTTAACCCGGTAACCATTGGTGGCCTCTGCCTGCGTCCATCTTCGCCATTCAACTTCTTCGCCTGGTGTTTATTCAATACATTACCATCCGCCGTCAAGTTGCAATGCATGTAAATCTTAGCCACTTTGGTCAGTGCGCTCTCATCAGCTTTGCGCTTTTTGCTTAATATATTGCGAGTGTCCAATTTCTCACATGTCACCGGATCTTTATTTCATCTGATTTATTGAGATCAATTTTTCGTAGAGTTCTAGTCAGCCCCTCATCAGGTTCTAGTTAGTATCTCATCAGTGCCCAGTCAGCGATGAATATTTTCCCCC
Organism: Rubia tinctorum; assembly: GCA_032355605.1. NCBI lineage: Eukaryota > Viridiplantae > Streptophyta > Magnoliopsida > Gentianales > Rubiaceae > Rubia > Rubia tinctorum. Next base: position 9,026 of record JAULKM010164649.1, on the reverse strand, counting down.
AAAAAATATTAATAAAAAATAATAGTTAATTGAGTTATGCCTCGTTTTGATCACCCAAAATGTCAATGGTGTTGTGTTATGGTCTATTGATGTGTTATATATTGTGTTCATATTTTGTGGGATTATTATGTTTTTATTGAGATATAATTTGCACTTTTAGGTATTTTTGGTGCAGGAATTCATGATTTATTGATGTGTTAACTTGCTCGAAATTGCAATGTTGTTAATTTGGTGTTATGGGCCATGTTGTTTTTTCATGCTATAAATTGTTATGCTAGTGATGTAGAAAATTTGGTCATTTTGCCCCGACGTGTCAACAATTGTCCTCCTGGGATTATATGTCCGCCTCTCTACCGTGATCTTCTCTACTTGCTCGGTGTCACCGCTGGATAGTTGATTCTATCGCGACAAACCACATAAATTTTCATTTTTCTCTTGATTGCGTGACTCCTTATTTGGGCAATGATGCGAGAGAATCCTTCCAAGTAATGATAGACTGCGGGATCATTATGACGAGTCTAACTCCTCAGAGCACCTACAAGAGATCCCTGAGAATGTCCCTGGGAAGAAGGCTCAGACGCTCTAGTTAGTATGGGTATTTTGTCTTCATATAGTGTGGAAAAAAATTGCTTGCCCTGGATTGGTGTTTTACATAATTATCTATAGGTATTGACGAGAGTGACAATAAATATTGTCCTAACGCAAAGCTAGGTATAACTTCGTGGGTAAAAGGAAATGTTTATTTAGATTTAAGGTGGTATTTTGTGCATGTTGATTAATATGCATTTTATCTTTGGGAGATGGGATATGTTATCCCAAAGATCGAGGGGAAAGTTGATACATAAAAGAATCGACATGTGTAATAATCATTTCATAGCTCGTTCAACGACTGATAGCTTATATACATAACTGACACAAGTTACTTATTGCCTCGAAAATAAGCGTTTTCAAAAAGAGAATTTATCGCTTGGGTTCAATGACATGTATATATAAAGGATAAGAACATGATAAAAGGATTTACTTTTTTCATATGGGTTGCAGAAGCATTGACAGATATTGTGTTCTTGTTCGCTAAAGATGTCCTCAATTGAAGGTATTATTTCAATTTTATCTCTTTCCTACAGATATGGTGGTTTTATGTTCGTAATCATCATCCTCTGCTCCCAATCTAACCTGGGTGTTAGTGGGGTGACACATAATGATGCACACTCTGAGATGAGGTGATTTACGGGGTCGAGGAAGTGGTAGGGGAGTGGGGTAGTTAAAATGTGGATGATAAAGATAGTATAGTGGTTGAGAGTGCTTTAGAGGCTCTGAAGAAACATCACCCATCTTTGGATGGGTGTGAAATTAGAGCACCTATTTCCAGTGAAAGGAAATGGAACCCTTTCGCTGGTTATTTAGTGTATACAAGTATTATTTCCTAAATGGGTTGACTCTACTTGTCTTCGATTTCGTGGTGGGTGTATTGGACGCATACAATGTTACTTTTTCCCAACTTGATTCGAGGGTTGTGGCCATAATGAGCGAATATGTAAAGGTATGTAAGCATGGCGGTAAGTTGGTAAAAGTGGATGACTTTACCAAAAAAAATCACATACGTAGTGTGGGGAAGGAATGGTAGTTTACGTTGTATCCTAGTGTTTCTGGGGTTTAATTTGTGAAGGATTCTCCCAGAAACTGGGTTTGTGGATGGACAGTTATTTTTTTTATTAAGGATGTGGATGGAAATCCTATGCCTTTGTGGAATTTAGTTGTCCCTATGGATAGGCAATTACATAGGTTGGGGGAAACTAACGAAGGAGAGCTAGATTGTGGTAGAGTTGTCTGTGCATTCTGTGAAGATAAGAAAGCCGAGGGGGAGTGAGGTTGTTGCTTTTAACATTAATTTTTATGAGATTTTTGTGTGCTCAATTTTATTGAGTTTGTGATGTGTATTTGATGTCTTTTGTTAATAATTATGCACTTTCATGTAGGATTGACTTTGTAGAAGATTAATATGACTGGGCCAGATAATGGTGGTGGAAGGAGCAACAACGGAGGGAGGGAGGTGGTGGCGAGGGGAGAGAAGTGGGAGGTGATGTGGGGTAAATGGGGAAAGACTTTTCAGCTCATGAGGTAAGGGTATTTTTTACCTTTAAGATTTGGTCAACGCCCAATTTCTTTTGTTAATACTAGAATTAGCACAAAAGGTTATAATTGTACAATTTATCATAAAGTTAGGATTATTTTGGCACTTTCTCATTTGTAGCGTTATATTGGCACTTTCAAAATAAAGTTAAAATTAGAAGTGTATTTATCCCATTTTTTTACGTTCTGCGTCGGTTCATTGCACCGATTGATACCATTTCTTTATAAACTGGTGCACAAAAACACAAATTCTACAAACACAACATCTCCCACCGGTGCATATCACCTGTTGTGTACATTCTTTTTTCCCAACCAGTGCTCACTTGTCTTCATGCATCGATATTTTCTTCTATTTTCACTAATTCATATTCATATCACACCAATTTTTAACACATGGTACAAGATTACCAATACATATGAGGGTGTTTTTCAGCAGTGAGGAGATAAAAAAGAAAAAAAATTAAATTATTCTTATATAATTAAATTTTAATGAACTCATGTTATAACGGTATCTCTGTAGAAGAGTAAAAACTACATTCAACAATTTTACGGCAACCTTTTGTGCATTGTTTATCAAGGTCCAAATAGTAATATTTCAATCAATTTCTTTCTTTTAATTATCTGTGGTACCTAACTCCACATTGGCATTTTCTTCTCTCTTTTTTTCTTCTGAATTTAGATTAACATTTTTATAGTATTTAAGATAACGCGTTGCTCTTTTCTTTGCGGTAACGTGCTTCATGTGAAAGGCTTTATACAAAGGTCCTACTACTTTATTTTCTTAATTATATACTCCTTTTGTTGTAAGATAAAAGTTGTGTGCGACACCGTATCACATTAAGATCAATAATTATGTATAAAATTATAAAGTTTAATTAGAAATGGTGTTCCAAATATAATTTAAGAAAATTTGAGAGAGGTAGGAGGGGTGTAGGTGCAAATATCACTTTTTGGGAGTGTTGAACATAAATAATAGGGGAATCAATCATTCTGGGTCACAAGAATATCGCAATTCCAGAATTTGGGTTGGAGACATCCACAAATCAAAATTTTCCTCATTTCCGCCCAATGTGTGAATGTTTACTATCAGACTTGATGTTTTATGTTCAGTACTTGATGTTTCAAGCGATTATTGTGATATTTTTTCAGAATTTTTTTCCCACTAAAATTATGTGTTTTAAAGTTAAATTTTGATCTTTTATTTTAAATCTTGTGTTTAGATGTTAAAATTTTGACACTAGTTAGAGACATTTTTCAATCTTAGTCTATTTTTAAATTTATATTTTCATTTGACAATTTCTTTGGTTGTCTCTGGTGGGAACAACACCCCCAGTGGTGGTAATCTCCATGTCTTGTTTATATCGACGAGGTCACTAACCTTGAAGCCCAAATTTGGGATCCAATTAGATTGGATATCCATTCTGTTTTCCCGTCACAATCATCTACTTCAAATGTGATTTTATGAGCTCAATACCTCATAAGATACCCATTCACCCTATGAGTCTGTCAGCTTCTGTTTTTAACCCTATGTTTTGGTTGAAAGTGCAGAAATGACCTTGTAAGATCTGAAAGTGTAAAAATAACCCTGGATTTCGTTGACCAAAATGGCAACAGTCAAATTGGCCTGAAATTGTCAAAATTAACATTTAACCCTTCTATTAATAATAAAAAAATTAAAAATAGTGAAAGACAATAATACCTTTCTCGCTTTTTAACAAAACCCTTCCTTTCTTTTGCTTTCCATTTTTCTCAGTTTTCACCTCTGGAACACTCTGGTTTTGAGCCAGCACCTGAGCAGGAGCGGTGACCAAAATAGGCGGCGGAGCAAGATCGGCGTCTGGAATAGGCAAAGGATCATGAGTGGCGACCAGAATAGGAGCCGACTTCGAGTGAATTTTGGAGCAGGAGCAGGAGCAGGAGTAGGATTGGGGTTGGTCAGATCTAAATGGCCACAACCATCACTGGCGCAACTGTGGATTCGTGTTGGAGTTTGTCAGATTTGCACAGGGGTTGCATATAGGAGAAGGCGGTTGGATCTGCGCTGGGATTACATCGAGGACAGTGTGGCTAGGGTTGAGCAGCGGAGCGTGGTGGCGCCATCTTTGTATTTCTGCCAGAGATGACTTTGCACCCAGAAGAAGCTTCGACATCAGATTCTGGTCACCAGAGAGGAGCACCTTGTTGCCGATGTTTCCATTTTGTGAGGTGCCAAGCGCGCTCTGGGTGATCTTGCTTGCTGGGTAGAAGGGGAGCACATTGGAGCCAACCCAATTAGCCGCGAAATTCAGGTCGGCCACCATCCCCAAAATGTAATTATTGGTAACTCCGACCATGACTCTGATGTTGGTGTTCGCCAGCGCCCCATAGAGCCGGTGTTTTTACAACTTTGAAGTTTTGATCTTTATCACTTCAAATATCTCTCTGTGTGTTCATGTTCAAATCTAATGCTTGGTTGTTGTGTTAACTGGTAGTGATTGATGTTGAAATGGTTATGTATTTCTGTAGGTGCGAAAAAAAGAATTGTTGATACACAATTGACCATAATGAATGGCCACTGATTAAGGGTGGCGGGACTGGGTTTCGGGCCGGGGGTTAGTGGCAGGCTGTAATTCCAGCAGCAAGGAACGGCGGCGGAGGCAAATATGATTAAGAAGATGAAGATGAAGAAGATGAAAAAGGGGTATAATTGTCATTTCATTTTCAGTTTTTAGTCAATGGGTAATTCTATCTTTTTATAACAAGTGATGGTATGAATTTATGGCTTGAGTCAGCATTGTAGGAGCCTAATGTTTGAGGATTGATTCCTACCACCCTCTTTCTACAAATCTCTCTCCAGAAACCCTCTCCCCAAAAGTTACCCAAAATAAAACCTAGTTTTGGGGGCCTCCGCCACCAGATCCGGTGGTCCCCCCGCCCCACCCTAGCTGTAGTTTTAGAGCTTAAATTGGCCGGAGAAAGGGTGATAAACTAGATCAAAAGTAGGAGAAGAAGCCTAGTTGTGGCCTCGTCACCACGAGAGGAAGGCACAGCAGTGTCAAACGTCGGCGACAGAGAAGGAGGTCTCAACACTCATCTTCCCGGAGGAGCCCGGCCGAACAACGGAGCTCATTTTTTTTCCGGGAGAAAAAGTGGCACCCGTTCGTTGTCACACAAGGAAGAAGGTAACCTTCGCACGGAGTTGGCTGAAAACCCATCCCGGCGCTCGTTCATCAGGGCGGCGCTCTGCCAGTGAAGGCGGTGCGCGATCGCTGGTGTTGGAGCACGGTCGTGGAAGGTGGAGCACGACCGGTGGAGGTGGCGCACGGTTCAGCCCTGAGCCGACAAAAAGCAAAATGCAAAATCTTTGTCATTATTTCTATAATGGTGACTAGTGGAAATGTTGCATACCACGATTGATTATCGTGGGTCAAATTTGTCCGAAATAAGGTGATGGCAGGTTCAGATCTGTAATGGTTGAATCTGGTCATCATATTGGACTAAATGAACCTAAGCTTATTTTGTTCCTACATTAGTCTAACTTAGGTTTTATGTTTCCTACTTCTCTTTAGTAGTAAGGATGGTGTCTTGCAAAATTTGGGTCCTTTTTGTTTAGAATATTAGACTAGGAGGTTTCTGCCAATTTAGGTTCTACAGCGACCTTTTGAAGTGTAGAACTCGGTTGGCTTCCAATCTACCTTTCAAAGTGTTTGGTTTTGGAGAAATCCAAATCAAAGTAGTTCAAACGGCTTAATTTTGGCGATCCTCTTTGAGGATAAAGAGTAGATTCGTAGACCAAGGCTAGCTTGGACAGGTTCAGAATATAGACCGTCTATAAGTGATTACACACCTTTTAGACCGTTTCTCTTCTTGAACTACTAAAAAATGGTTCACGTTAGAAACTTTCAAACTAGAGAGAAATGTAAAGTCTAATGTTTGTTATTGTGATTGCTATGAGTTAGGACGCTGACTCGAGCAGATCCGTTCGGTGGAGTGAGGTCGACACTACTGGACACTATCACGGTACAAGTGGACCAACATCTTGTGCTACATCTTCCATTCAACCATTAAGGCAATCAAGACGTTGTGTTCGACTGATTAGGCGCAACTCGGGTTCTCCCCAATAAATGATGGTTTGTAACTCTCTGTATGCCGAGTTGGCGTGGAGCAAGCTCTGACACACCATGTTGGTCTATCAAGTGGGAGGCTTACCCCACTCACCCTCTGTGAGCCAACCATGTGGGAATTCATTTCACTTTGTAATAGATAGGTTTTTCTCATTTTAATTATGGTATTCAATAGTCTATTAGTTTATCGATTGTTTTAGAAGATAGACTAGCACTAATACTAGTTTATCATCAAAAGTAGACATACCAGCAAACTGTAATCCAGTTATATATTTTAATCAGAAAGGCACGACTATTTGTTTCAAAAAAATCCTACCGCCAACAGTTTTATTAGAATTTATATCCAAGCTCCAGTGCATAGTGCATGTGGTCGTCAATTATATTCACATGACCATTTTCACTTTTGCAATTTAATCCAGCTCACCAAAAATTAAGGTGGAACGGTCCGACTCTTTGCATTATTTGAAAATTAAATATTTATCTAGTGATTCAATGTAAATGGTACATCCAATAGGGCAAATCTATTTACAGACACAAAATTCTTAAGTGCAAGTAATTTTAATGTTTAATTTACTATAATATCCTTAATACCTGCATTTAGGAGTTTTGAACCTGCATTTAGGATTTAATTCTAACTATAACATTTTAGTACTAAACACTTCTAATTCTTGATAAACTTTATCAACTCACTTTTTTTTTTCCAAACATGTTTTGTCTCATCAACATGTGCCCCTGTTTTGGTCAGATTTGATTGCATAAACAAGCTCCCATTAATTAAAGGATAAAGTTGATTAGCATGAGTGTCTTTAACACTCCAAGGAACGAGTTCAACTTCAGAAAATGTTAGTGCAAAAGATAACTATAATCTGTGTCAATATTATCAAGGCTTAAAAGAAGTGAGTTTGGACTGATTATGTTGCAACTTAATGGTATAGAGCACCTGAGCTATGTGGTTCCTTCTACTCAAAATATGCTACTGCAAGTCTGCAATTGATATTTGGAGCATCGGATGGATGTTGCGGAAATGCTTAGTGGAAAACCATTGTTTCCTGGAAAGAATGTAGTGTATCAATTAGATTTAATTACAGATTTGCTCGGTACTCCTCCCCCTGAATAAATTGCCAGGATCAACAGCTAGGATCCGATACTCTCAATTCATAATGTTTATCGAGGATCAGATTTGCTCAGTGAAAAATAAAATAGTTGATAAAGTTTATCTGGGGTATACTTTAAGAATTAGAAATTGTTTAGAACTAAAATTTTATTGTTCGAATCAAATTCTAGATGCAGGTTCAAATTTCCTAAATGCAAATTATAATGATATTATAGTCAATTAACCACTAAAATTATAATGATATTATACCTGTATTTAGATTTTGTGATCCAATAATATGATGCATAGTAGAGTTGTCAATCTCTGACCCGACCCGTACCGACTCGACCGAATTCAACCCGAACTTGATCCTGACCCGCAAAATATTGAGCCGGACCTGAACCCGACTCGACCCGAACTCACCCCGAAACTCGATTCTGACCTAATAATCTGGGTCCAAACTCGAAACTAACTCAACCCGAGCTCAACCCTAAACCCGATTCTGACCTGATAATCTGGGCCCAAACCCGAACCCGACTCAACTTGAAACCTGATTCTGACCTTATAATTCTAACCAAAAATACTAAATTATAATATTTCTCAAAATTGTAACACTATTTTCAGAGATTGAGACACCAAATTAAATTGTGACCCATCAAATAAAAATTTCTAACTCCGCCCCTGCCCGACACTGACATACCGGTGCCTATGTACCTATTTTCTACAAGTGTAATCCAACTCGACTTGACCCGAGTAACATTACAGACCCGTCAGAATCTGACTTGACATTTACCAAATTCGACCCGACAAACAACTTTGGACAATTTTCAACCCAAATACGTTTTGACCTAACTCAACTCAACAAACAGATTTTGACACTTTTCAACCCGACCTGATAAACAGACTTCGACCCGTTTCAACCAGAATACGTTTCGATCTGACCCGGCCCGACCCAACCCGACAAACAGACTTCAACATGTTTCAGCCCAAACCTGTTTTGACCCAACCAGACCCGGCCCGACAAACATATTTTGACTCATTTTAACCCAAGCCGTTTCAACCCAAACCTGTTTGATCCAAACTCAAATCTGACCTGAATAACCGAATTGACAGCACTATACATAGATCACTTGAATGTAAGTTCTTAGCTAATCTGATCAGGATTGGATTACCAGACAGAGCCGGTCATTCACCTTTTAATTTATTTATTTTTTAATGTCGTACCGTCTATACTTTCTCAGAGATTACGAGTAGTACGGTAGCAGCAGCAAAAAAGCAAGAAACGTTCAGTTTAAACATCGCATTGCCTATTACATTAGCTTCGCCAAGTAAAACTTAAAATACTCACAGCTGAGTGAGAAGTTTAATTAAATCATATACATGTGATGTTAGCATCTTAATGCGAGTTTGAGTAGCATGACTTAAAATGAGAAATCGGCAATCTCATCATCTTCGTCATCATCTTCTTCTTCATCTTCCTCATCATCACTAAACCTCTCAAAACGTGGACCATCGTCCTCATCATCCATGAAACTCTCAGCGTTCTCGTCCCTATCCTTTAATCCAGTGTTCAAGACCACGGTTTCTCCTCTTGACTTCTCCATATCCTTCTTTAGCTTATCTATATTCTCAAGCTGGCGCTGTTCCTCCAATTGCAGCTTCTCAGCTTGTCTCTTGTCAAGTTCAGATCTGAAAACCAT
>JAULKM010164639.1:0-16153 GCA_032355605.1 Rubia tinctorum | reverse complement strand
ATCTACTTAGTTGTATTTAGTGAGCATATTGGGCTTAAAAATAGTATCTTTGAGAGGTACGGCGACGACCTCCCAAACTCTATAAGGGGAATCAAAGGTGAAAATGGGGAAATATCCAACACATATTGACGAGATATTACCATTTTTGACGAGACATATTGACGTAAAATAAGGAAATCCATCGGCCGCTTGCAGACGAGGAAAAAAATATGATGACTCCGATGAGGAACGACGGACGATTGCATAGATGAAGAGCGACTAGGCAACGCCTCGGTTTCAGTGCTTCAAGCTGAAGAAAGCGGGACGAAGGGTGGAGCAGGAAGAAAGTCTGGGGAAAAATAGAAAATGCACGAGGAAAATAGGATAAAAGGAGAAATAAAGTAAGGGGTAAGGACATCATTTAATATTTTGTGACTTTTTTTTTTAAAAAAAGAGCAAAATGGTATTTTCCCCTTATTCCGGCGGTAAAATTGTTGACTAAAACGTCAACATGGTCAAGGGTTATTTTGGCATTTTCTGAGATTGCAGGTGTACATTGGCACTTTCAGCCTAAAGTCAGGGTCATTTTAACACTTAACTCTTTTTTAATTCAAGAGCAAAATCATATTTTCCTTAAAATCCGGCCATAACTCTGTTGACTGAAAAGTCAAACGAGTCAAACTAGTCAAACTAGTCAAAAGGTATTCAGCCACTTTCTGAAATTGCAAGGTTATATTGGCACTTTCAGCCTAAAGTTAGGGTTATTTTAGCACTTAACTCTAAAAATTAGTAACTAAGGTTTTACTTTAACTAGTCAACGTTCTACCCCTACTTGGCTTTCCATACATAAATACTAATGAAAATGTTTGACCTTAACCAAGTAATGGTCAACTCTTACTTGACTCTCCATTTATGAACACTAGTAAAATGCTTTGATTTTACTAATCAATGGATAACCGTTACTTGACAAAGAAATTTCAAATTAATTATTAAAAATGAAGACACAAAGTTAGCGAAAAGATATTTGATTTTCTTATTTTTAAAACAAGTCAGAGAAAACAAATCACTTCATACTTTTGGCATTAAAAAGTCAATATTATTAAAGACGATACACAACAGTTCTTAATATATATCATTTTTTAAACTAAAAATATTCCGTAAGTTCATCATACTCAAAGAAGAATAACTTAAGATGATTACGTGTGCCGAGTACGAACATTATTGTAATTAGATATGAAATTATTTTATTCTATAAAAACTAAAAATTGACTTAACATAAATATTTAATTTAAACTTACATGATAAATTTTAAAAACAGACTAGATTCTTTAATTAAATTGATGAACATTATTAATTAATCTAGCCAAATGTTAACAAAACTAGTGAACAAATTAGATTAAAGGCTTGTTTATTTTCAACCCAATGCAAATCAAGCCCAAAATCTAAACCCAAACCCTAATACTATAACAAGGCCATACCTTAATAGTTTTTATTCGGACCTGCGTCCTCCTCTCTTCTCTTTTTCTACCCTCCTCACCGCCGCTCTTCCTTTTTTTCTTCCCTTCCACCACGATTGTTGCTGCTCCACTATGCCCACGACTGCCGCCTGCAACCGCCACTTCTCTGTAGCTGCTCCGCCGCCGCTGCGTCTTTTCTCCGCCACTCATTGCATTGGGTCCACCACTGCTGCGCCTTGGCTCTACTGCTCAGCCGCTCTCCATCTTTGTGTTGTTTATTTTTTGTAAATCTTGTTAAGTATTCTCTTTATAGCTCTAATCTATTTGATTTTTATTTGATTTAAATGTAATGAAATTCATGTTGTTGAAATTCAAGTTGATTTTAATTTGTTTCGTGCTATTGTTTTGCAAAAATTTGGCCTATTAAATGAGTTGTGAGATCTTCCAAAAAACTCTTGTTTGCTATGAATTATCGAAAGTATAATCGACATCGATTCTACTTTTGGTAGTTTTTTAATTCAGTAAATACCACGTGCGACGTCGCACTAGCCTCGTCCTTATTATTTTTAACTGGGATTTAATTAGGTACGACGTCGCACCACATTCGTTCCATAACACTTTTTACCTTGGTTTTTTTTCTGAAAAATCGAGGTAAAAACTTATTTTTACCTCGGTTACGAACTGCGGTAAAAGTACACCATTTACCATGCCACTATTCACTTCGGTTATTATTCTAAAAATAATCGAGGTAAAAAGTACTCCTTAACCGAATTGAAACATCCTATTTTTTGGATTGATATTTGGTTTAGTTTTTGATAAAGAACTATACCACAACTCTTGACAAGGATGTGGGTAATGAGAGGTATCTTCAGGATAAGAATGATATTTTTTATTTGTTTAAGACTAAATTTCTTTTTTTCTCCCTTACATACCATCTTTTACCATATTTTGGTCCCTGAAAGAAAAATCACGTTTTTTAGTACCCCACAAATTTAAAGTGAAAATTTCGATCCCCAAAACCAGATTCCGGGTCTTTTCAAGTATACTAAATTGTTTTTTGGTCCCTAACTTAGCATCTTATACCATCTTTTGGTCCCCAAAAACCACCCGAAATCTGGTTTTGGGGGCTAAAATTTTCACTTTGAATTTGTGAGGTACTAAAAAAAAGAGGTTTAGCTCTCGAGTACCGAAAGATGGTAAAAGATGGTATGTAGGGGACCAAAAAAACAATTTAGTTTTTTTTGAACTTCCTATTTCTGGGCGAGCTGTGTGTTTGAGGCTAGCCATAAGGGATTGTCTAAGGGGGCTGTTGCTGATGATAATTTGATTAGATTTAGTTGGTTTGAAAAATATGCAACGAAGGATAGTATTTTAATTGTTAATGATTTTGTATAGTGCGTTCCAAGATTTGGTACGCGATGATTTGATGGATGAATTTAATAGGGTTTTTGTGATGTTTTTTGTGGCTTAATTTTTGGCTCCTGCTGCTCAAAGCAATGTTGATAGGAATATTGTCAGCTCGTTAGAGGATGTTGATATAATTTCCTATTATGATTTGCTTGGGTTTGTGTTAAGTAGTTTTGTGCTACAGTTTAAAGGGTTAAAAATTCTCAACAATTTAGTTTAGCGAATGCATGTCCTCTTCTAGTATTATTTTACTGCTACCTAATCCCTGGAGTTGTTGATTCTATTGAGCTGTTGTTACACCAGCACTAGGACACATAAATAGTCAAGAAGCATGGTGATTTGTATTGTTGTGAAGGACATATAGGTTTTCTAAGAGGCACTTTCCATTTCCCGTTGACTGATAATGGGGTTATAATTAGGGCTATCCCTATTAGCATGAATCCTTCCATAGCTAGGCTATCACGTTCGATGAGCACCAAGTGTCAGTTTATTGAGTTGGAGTAGGCTGATGGTATGGAGCATGATAAACAAATTGAGATTATTAAAAAATGTGTAGGTTTCTCTTGCATTAATAGATTTCAGTTTTTTACACGAGCTTTTTGTTTTGTATACTGAGGTTTATAATTTGTATGATAAGGTTTATGTGTTTTATGATGAGGTTTGTGAAGTATTTTATTCTTGACAGTTCTGAGTTTTTTTTAAGATCCTGATTTTTTTGATATGCTGAGTTTGAGATTTAATTCTTGATGGTGCTGAGTTCTTTTTGGTAGCTTTTGGATGTTGCAACAATGAAGTTGAACAGGCTGCATTGATTGCTTTACAGTTTTTTTGTTGAACCTTTTGTTATCTTTGATAAGGTTTATGCTTTTTATGGCAGGTTTTCAGATTTGTATGTGTCTTGATGGTTATGAGTTTTTCTTACGTTGCTGAGTTTTTTTGCTGTGTTTTTTTAATGTGTTTAGGTTTATGATCTTCTGAGTTTTTTTCTTTTTTCTTTTGGTAGCCTTTGGATGTTGCAACAATGAAGTTCAAGAGGCTCATTTATATTGCTAGTGACTAGTATGCAAAGTTGTTGCTAGAATGAATGAAAGTGGTCCTACAATTGCTGAGGATGAAGTTCCTCCAACTCCTCTTGCGATGGCTTCTGATGACGTATATTCTCTTACCACAATTGCTCAAATTGATGCGATTATCAAAGATGCATTTGAGAAAAAGGCAAGGATGTTGAGCTACTTTCATTTGACCTTTTTATGTTTACAATTAATAGCTAAAATCCTGATAGGAATGTGTAGCTTCAGTATTAGTGAAGTTTTGATATTTTTAACGGTTAGAATTGTTTAGATTATTGATGGTTGGAAGTGTTTGTATGGTAATGGTTTGACTTGTGTTTGATTGTACTTGAATTCTAGATTGATGGGTTGGGTATATTTTATCCATTTTTTATTCCTGTAATTTATCTCACAATTTGGTTTTTATGACCAATTGACGTTCATATTTTTGGAAATGAGGTTGTCTTAAATTATATTGATGTTTTTGCATATTTTGTTGTATAACACTTGTCTTGTTATTGACATGTGCTAAATAAAGTTTGACCTTACCCTAACTCATTCTTGAACGATAAATTTACTTGAAAAATCTAAGTTTGATTTTGAGTTATGATTAACTTCACTTTGATAAAGTTTGAGGTTTTTTCAGACCCAACCGAGATTCATGTATTATATAATGAGTTTCACGTGTTAGGCAATGAGGTTTTGATTTATACAACAACATACTTCCTCCATTGTAAAATAGTTTAGGTTTTTTTGGATTCCCTAAAGTTTCCTTCTAATGCTGCATCAATTATGATGAACGGATTTTATAAAATAAAACACTTCTGAGCTTTAATGTTCAGTTCGAAACTTGAACAACTACAACTAAAAGCTCTAGTATCAATACATCTACAGCTAGTAGCATGCACACTCCTTTCAAATTCTTAACTTTAATTTATATTTTTTCTTGAGAAAACCAACAAAGCCATAATGTTGTCTTCATGTTAACAAATTTCTTTTTTTTATTCAATATTTGTATCTTGCATCTTCTTCATTGGCTCATTCACTCACTATTAATTTTGTCCTACGAAATTAAACACATAGTCTTGAAATATCTTCCTGACTGGTCAGTCCTTGATCATGATATGCTGGTGGAGGTATCAATTTGCCTGCCTTAATTGGAGAATTTCATGGCATTCAGAGGGGTTTGTATCTCTTGGCGAGGTGTTGCGAGTAAAAATTAGTTCAAGCAGTTACGACCTAACATTCCTATGCTCATGCTTCTAGTGAAGACAAACAGTGTTGAACGGAAGTTTTAAAGTCTATCTGGAAGGAATATTTACCTGAGGCTGTCACAACCACAGTTGAAGGTAAGAAATTTCCTAGAAGTAAGATTTGGGTTGCTCCTTATTTTTGACATTTTTAGGGGAAGTTTATTTCTCGAGCCCTCTCTCAGGTGCACAAATTGAACTCCCTAAATGCGGAAACCTCGTTGATGAATACATTTTGGAAGAAAATCTATCATGTCTGACAATCCATCTATGACTTTGAACTTTGTTCTGATGATGATTGATAAACCAAGAGGTTTGGGAGTAGGGGGCTAGAGACAAGACTTGAACATAGGTTATACCTCTTCATATTTTTTTTATATTACATATTACAATAACAAGTTTTATATAGCTAGAACAACTGAGTGTCACTGTAAAATCTGGGTTTGGGATCCATTTGATTTTGATTTCACTATGGGTAACCTCATAATGACTGATATTCCCCCTGATACAGAAATTTGGTGGTTTGGCAGAGAACAAAATTTTATGGAATCATTTGATGGTTACCTTTAATTACATGTTATGAGAGGGGCCGTTATGCTTCAAGATTGAAATCATTGAATTAGATGTCATGGAATGCCAATGTAAAAAAATTACTTGTCTGGGAAATGATGTAATATTTTTAGGAATAAATGCTTCCATGTTGATTGCTTCCCCAGAATTTCCTGATAATGTTGTTCAAGCAAACTTTATCTATGTCACTGTTGAAGCATGGTAGATAATTTTGGGGATTATGGCATATGAGAGGAAGTGATTTATAATATTGAAGATAAGAGCATTGATTATTTAGATGCTAGTCATGATAACCCTCTCATTGACAGATGCCAATCACAATGGATCACTCCATCATCATGAAATTAAGTGTATCACAAGATATATGAATAGTTCAAACTCTTTATCATTGTTCTTTCTTTTATTCTTACCTTTGTATTTATGCATATTTAATGTTAATGATGTTTTTCATATGAATATGAGGTTCTTACATAATATGTTGACATTCTTCTCAAGTTAAGCTCAATACATATTTTAACACATAGATCAATGTTAATTTTACGTATATCTTGATTGTCATAGAAGCAGTGATATTATAAGTTACATAGTAACATGTTTTGCATAGTGAAAAAACTAGTAACCAATAAATGTCAAGGGCTAATGATGTTCCTCATCTGGAAATGAGGTTCTTAGATAATATGATGATGTTCTACTTAATTAAGATCAATACATAATCATAAAACTTCAATCCAGCATTAAATAAAAACTTGAGCACAACAATTTCATGTTTGCATAGAACAAACCAAAACAAGTGGGGGTTGGTGTCTTGGAGCCAAATTTATCGGCAAATGAATTCTTCCTTTCAATTGCTGATTTTGCTCTTTTGCTTCTTCTCTTTGTCTTTTATGCTCCTGATTAAGGAAAGCTAGTGAAAGTTTACTTCTTGCTTGAGTTGTTGTGTTGGTTTCTGAATATGTAGGCTCTTTGACATGTAAGGTTATGGTGTTCATGGTGGTTGAGTGTTTATCAAAAGATTATTCCAAAATTCTTCTTGCTTTAGTGTTTCCTTCACTCTTTATTTCCAAATTGTACAATTTCCTTGTCTTCTATGGATGCCATGGGATTTTGTCTCAGTTATGGTGTTTAGCAATAAAAAATATATGAATACAGTCAAGGCATTTTGGAAGAACATTGGTGCTCAAACTGCAAATATTATTGCTAAATATAGTAACCTCATCTAGAATTATAGAAACATCACAGAACTACAAAAAAACTACTATTTAATCCAGAAAAGCTCATCAAGAGCTTAATAAACATCAATATTTAAACTGTAAACATCAGTGCTTAAAATAATAACCTCATTTAGAATTATAAATACATCACCAAAAATACTAAAATATTATATATTCATACTAGTATCTAATTTAGAGAAAAAAATGTCAGACTTGAATAAATATTGACATATTTCATTACATGCATTGTAACTTGGATCTTTGTTTCATTGTTCCAAATTTCCTTATTTACCATCTTAGTCTATCTCAATCTTATGCAGTCGTCGAAGAATCTTGTTTTGTTGCACAATTGTAATACACGCAGGCTATGGTTACAGAGGAACCAGGCTTCTTCAAAGTGTTTGCAATAACAAGTCACTTTTGCCTGCTCAGTTGCTGTTAAATTTGTGTATAGAACCGATTCTAGTTTTGAGGTACCATTTTTGTGCATAACTTTATAAATACACAAGGTTCATTCGTTTATTCCCAGATATGCTTTTGATGCCATTCTCTCACTATAGCTTGAAATATTTGTAGATCCAGTGTGTGTAGATTCTTTCTGCGTGTTTGATGATTAATGAACCTTCTTCTTTGTCTATTGGTCTTGCTTTGGAACCATGGAATTCCTTGTATACTTCTTTGGTTCTCTAGTTATTTATTGTGGCACAAAATATTTGGTAAAATTTGATGAGTGTTGTAGTTTTGATACTTTGAAGGTGACGGCAACATTCGTGCTCTCACTTTTTTGGAAAAGCAATGTCCTAGTTGAGAAGTAGTCATTTCTTAGGGATATGTTCATTGAAAGAAAAATGAGCTATTACTTCGCCCCTTTTACCGCTGTTTTTTGGCTTAGATAAAATAATCTAAGTAAAAAGTTCTTGTAACTCGGTTAATTTTTTTTCAAATTAAAAGATCTTTTTTACCGCGATTAAAAAATAATCGAGGTAAATAATATACCTTTTGAGTTGGTTATTATATTAGCCAAAGTAAATTTTTTTAAAAACAAAGTAAATAATCTTACCCAATAGCATGCAATGTCTCAGATAATGTTTAATGAGGACGAACGTCTTCACATTATATATCATTTTTATCGACATGTGATGCGGTAAATGACCAACGTCACATGTATGTTACACTTAGAACTTTCAGAGATTATTTGCTTGTATGAAAATGATTAAATTTTCTCTACAAAATTATCCTATGCTTCTCTTGATTTGTCTTTGTTAGCTTCTTTGACATAGTAAGCTAGTTTTACATGTGTATTTTGTACACCTTACCTTTTGAGGTTGTGTGTTGGTTGGTTAGATTGTCTTAGTTTCTTTGGGATGTGAGAGTTGTTATATTCTTATGTTTTGGGGGAACTATGGCAGTCTAGGAATAAATGTTGTATGTCTTAGGAAATAATTTGCATGCTATGTTTCACTTGGATCTTTTCTCATTCTTGTTTACTCAAGGATTGCTAGTACACGGGGTTGCTAGTACATCAACAACCTTTTCATGAGAAAGATAGAACCAACCCGTGGAGAGCTTCACAAAGATAGAGTATTTATATTGTTGCTCCTGTCATTGCTACTAAACTACCATAGGGTAGATGGGGGCAAGTTCAGGGTTGTACACAGAGATGCTAGGAATTTAAAGGTTAAATACACAAAGTTGCAATCGAGTTGTCAATCTGATCACATATGAGGAATAGCTAATGTTGTAAAATAGGTTTTGGGGGGTTTATCTAACAACTACAAGCATGCAAGAACAAGATTTTAAACTATATAAAGCCATCACTTGGGGATATTTTCATTGCATGACGGGTAATATATTTTGATCCTAGATTCAATCAAATACAAGATGCATAAACCTATCCTAATACTTATGTCACATAGTGTGGTAAATTTTCAACACTTCCCCTTGTTTGTCACACAAGGGTGCTCTCATTTCTTTTACCGACACCACTTCCATAATTAGGGAAGTGCAACAATGGCCCTGCCTGCTTCACTGATCTGTTCTTCCCCATAAAATTACGTCCCGAGCACTCCACTATACATTCTTCTACCTAGGCTAAGGGATTGGCACCTTATGGTGGCTCTAGGATTGTGAAGAAATAGGTCAAATTACACCAACCTGAGTTGCTACTAACTACCTTATATTCGTAACCTATCTAGCTTCAATCCTTTTCAAACTAGCATACGATCATTGCAGCGGTGCTCATGAAACACATGAATACACCCACACGGTCACAGACTCTCGCTCCTCATCTTACCTGAGCGGTACACCCAAGGAAACAATGATAATGTGCCATACATAAATTAGACTAAGGTTTATGCCAACATAGTATAATCAATCATGCATTTAACAAGAATGTAAGGCACAAGTCAAACATAATATTCATGAGGATTAAAGGATAGGGAGATCTTAGAATCTCATGAAATAACTTCCAAGTCATAAATAAAAAATATAAATCCCCAAGCTAAATGACTACTCCCTAAGCATTGAACCCAATTGGTTAATTTGATTCCATGCCCTTGAACAAAAATTGAAGAATTAAATTAAAATAGAATGGTTAGCCCATTTCCCTCTCTACCTACTGTGGAAAAACTAGGAGAATGAAAATAGAACTATCCAAAATTAAACCCTAGTAGACATAGGTCCTCTTATATAGTAGTAGGAATTGAGCCTTGAAACAGTCCCAAAAAAGGTAACTTAAACCCTAGCTTCCACCAGGCACGAGCCGTTCAATAGCATACGACCAGCGCAATAATGCAAGGGTCACCGACTGTGTGCTAGTCATGCAAATTTATGAGTGCACAACCACGTATATCTTCGCAGGCCAGTGGCTTGGAACGCTTTCTGAGAGTTTAAACTACACGAGTAGTGTGAATCCTTGTAGGCTTTTATAATCTATCTAGCGAGGTGTTAATTACTCTAAGATTCCAAACAAGCTATCTAACATTCTGGGTTATATTAGAAATCTAAACTGAAGGACTTACCTTTTGAGGATTATCTTAGATTCATTGTGTTAAACCTATTGAAAAGTGTTCTCTTCCAAGATTTCTCAGTGTTTATGTTGACAGCCAAAGTATGTTCACTCACCTGATTCATCACTAACGTGGACCCGTAAGAGTTCTTCAGTCTCTTGATCTGAGATAGGGTCATTGTCTAGGTCACTTAGTAGAGAAAATATGTTTTCCGCAATGGGGTTTCTACTGAGAGAGGTTGTGTGGATTGTTATTATCCATTCCATCTATTGGGGTGGAGACCATACCTAATATATCATCCTTGGCTAGATGAGTGGAAAGAGGCATGTCTGCTTTCATTAGAGTGATGTAGGAGTTATCAGACATTTTCGGGTCAGAAGATGCAAAACATTTCAGTGATAACACCAGGTTAAGGGATAGTATCAGCTATGGAAGGTTTTTCACAAGTTATATTAGCTGGGGGATGTTGTTTTGACTGGGATCCTCTGGAAGATCAATGGGTAGGGTGTATTGATTGTCTACCCTTAGAGGGCTAGGCATTATCTCTAGGGAAGGGTTCTTTTGTGTCAGGTTGTTAACAAAATTGGATGCTAGGATGTTGCAGTCCTGAGTCATAGAAGCTTGTGGTTTATGATAAATATAGATACCAGATGAAGCTAAATTTATTGTTTTTTGAGCAAGTATCCATTTGGGGGGTGTTGGATTAGTCTTAGCAATTTTCTCAGGTGTGGTTTTAGGCAGGATGTTTGGGTGCAGGGTTCTACATTTTGACTACTCGTGGCCAATATTTTTACAGTGGTTACAGTAAGTGGAAAGGTTCTCAAATTCCAGGTTATATTTCTCATTGTCCTTAACTGAACCAAGCCAAATGGTGGAGGGAATGGAAGATTGGATATCTTGTTCTATCCATATTTTAATGGCTAAAGGCATAGTCAGTTTCTCAGTGGAAAGATCCATTTTCATAAATATACCAATCTGATTGTCTATAGGTTGAATAGACTCAGTATTGTAATAGTATAGAGGAACATTCCTAAAGGTAACCCAGACAGGAACAAGAGAAGATTTAGAGTTAGGCTTAAAGTCCAGGGTCCGTCTTAGGATTCTCATAGTATTGCCATTTAGATACTAAACTCCTTTAATCCAACATCTCTGAAAGTGCTCAATATTTTGGAATTTAATAAGGATATTTTTGAAGTCCGAGGCACTAACCTGGAACTTAGCGTTAAAGTTGATTGTCCGGAAATCAGCTTCTATCTTCTCCATGGTTGGTCTGTCCTTTGGGAAGTTTCTGATAAGAGCATTCTTGTGTGGGCTAGCTAACCTGTCAATATTTTTCGGTGAGTAAACACACGATATTTGGCCTTTGTGTTGGGCAATCGGCGCTAGGTTTGGAATCGACGGTAAGGATAGGGTAAATGGGGGAGATCACTGGCTACTGTTTGGGTAACGAAACGAACGGAGGCGGTGTTGATAATGTTTTGTGTGGTAGCCGCTATAGAAGTGAAGCTAGGTCTGTTACTAAGCTCAGCGGTGGGTTGCACTTGATAGGAATTTAGGTAGAAAATAACTATTATCGTTCTGATTTACAGTCACAGACTTAGAGAGAAAAAGGAGAGAATTAAAAGTTAGAGAGAGAGCTCGTGCTTGTTGGTATCTTTCATTAGTATTATATATGTGTGTTTTTTATTTAATTAAATTTTGATTCATAACTTTTTGGCAAGTTTATTTTATCTATTTCACTCATTGTAAACGTTTTATACAAATGCATGCTCATTTTTTTCTTAATTAAGTGCAATATTAGCATATTATTAATAAATCCTTTTAGAACTAAAATTACTTTATATAAAAATTTGACCAACTTTCTATAGAAATTAAATATTTTACTAATAGTAAATTATGAGACTTATAACTTAGTTCTAATTAGTAATTAGTTATGTATTTTTTATAACTACGTTGGCTCTATATAATCAACCCTAAGTGGATTTTTAGTAAGTATTAATTCTCATTTATTTTCTTAAGATGTCCCATTGCATTGTGTTGTAGTTGTGTTTTTCTATTTTTAGTTTTTGATTTTGGAACACTATTAAACTTGGTGTGCATGTTTGTTTTGTAGGAAGCACATGGTTTTTGGAGGCAAACGAGCAAACGGGGTTAGGAGAAGTCCAACTCTTGGACTATGTAGACATACATGGTTCATGATGCTCAAAAATGTGGACAAGAAGGTGAACCAAAACCCCAAAATCCATAGGGTGTGTAGACGTACACGAACCGTGAAGTTCACTCACCCTCCTACATCCAAACCACCATTTCTTCCCTACAACCCAAACCCATTTTACATCAAAACCCTTGAAACACACGACTAGAAACCTTAGAGGTAACTCACCATTGTAATTTAATTCTTTATTCGATTTGTGGAGTAAGATAGTGGTTATGAATGAACTTACTTGATTAGAGGTTATGGGTATTATATTGTGGTGATGGTAAATTGCTCATTAGATCAATGATTGTGCATCTAAGGGTATATTTTAGTGTTCACTTTTCATTTTAAGTGCTCCCCTATTTCATTCCCTTGACATATGTTCTACGATTGTGTATATGCACTGAGGACAATGCAAGCTTTAAGTGTGGGGGAGGGGAATCAGATAACACTTATGATTCTTAGTTGTTTCTATGTAACTAGTAGCTCTTTTAAGAGTATTTTGAAGAAAAAAATAATTTTTATGCATACGTATATATATCGGTCTAAGTCGAAATCCCAAAATGGTGACTTAGGTAACATTGGGAAAGGCCCGGATATGTTGAAAAACCTATGCAAAAGTGAGAGGTCATGGTGTGGAAAATGTGAGAATTGATTTCAATTTGTGAGAAGTTAAGATGAAAACCCGAAAGGGCTCTTAGGCAAAATGAGAAAAATTTGAGAGAAATTGAAAAGGATCCTATTGTTATCTTTGTTTGTCACTTGGAAGTCCTTTTGGTAGAGTAAGTTAACTTCACACTCATCTTTGTGTACTTCACCTTTTTCTTGGTAGGATTTTGTTGGATAGGTTACTTTACCTTATTCGGGGAGTGAGGTTTTTGAGAGTCTCACATATTTGGGGGAACTAGGGTAGCTTAGGAATAATGTTGAATGTATTGATTAACTTATTTTTACATGTTACTTTCCTCTTAGGTCTTTGCTCATTTTTGTATACTCGAGGATGAGTAAAAGTTTAAGTTTGGAGGTATTTATCTGTACCTAAAAGCATACGTTAACCAATGTATTTGACACGTTTATTAGTATGTTTTGGTTGGTTGATTGTTAAATTAAGTTGGGTTTACATTAAAAGGGGTTTAGATAGGCATTGTTGGTTTTCTTCTCTAAATCCTTAGTTTTGTAGACTTATTAGACCTAACGGATGTTATGTCCTTACTGCCATATCTATATCTTGTTTTGTGAGCTTATTTGTTAGATTGCTCGTAAACACTTCGGCGTAGTGTGTAGAAAGACAATTGCAAGGGTGGTAGTAGATAGAAGGACACAAGTTAAAATGTGGTATTAGATAGAACCAAACCCATAGGAGAAAGGAGTCAAAGAATGACCAAGGACAAACTGGCACGGCCGGGTAATACTACACGGTCTGTGAGAGCTAACACGATGGTGCCAGAAGAGCTTGGCATGGAAACTTTATTCTACATGGCTCATGTCATTCAAGATGCCCGTGAAAATAAGTATGGGCACGGGCCGTTCCAAATTACACGCCAACCACGAGGTGTGAAGATTGACACGCTCGCACTATCAGTTTGCCAAGAAATTAACTCCCAGCCGGTGACCCGCAAGGATATACATGGTCCACGTCGTTCAGAAGAGGAAATCACGCATCCAGCCGGCGGCCCATGAAAATCTACACGGCCCGTGCCATTCGAATGCTCAGGATAGTTCCATCTCCTATGGGTTTCTCTTGGCCATCCTAAGCGCACAGTTCTCAGTTGGTAACCCGTGATAAACGGTGCAACCGTGCGCTCAAGATGGCCAAGAGAAACGCCTAGCCGACAGACCGTGCTGAATTACACGATCCATGCCAGGGTGAGATACATGTGTTGTATGCTAAGCATGAACCATGCCAGATAGCTGCTAGGGTTTAGTGCATTTTTTGGGCCTTTTTCATGTCCCAATTCCTACTACTATAAATAGGAGCCTATGTCTACAAGGGTTTAAGTTTTGCTAGTTTATTCTCATTCTCCTAGTTTTTCCTAAGAGTAGGTAGAGAGAGAAAGGGGATAACCCTTCTCTCTTAGGTTAAATCTCCTTGTTTTCCCAAGGGCATTGATTAGGTTCAATGATTAGGGATAGACCTGGCAAACCGATGTTTTCGGTCAGGTTCGGATGAGACCCAATTAGTTCAGGTATGATTCAGTAGTTTATTTTGGGTTCAGGTATCAGGTCTTGACCGGGTGTCGTGTGCTAAGGATGGCCAAGAGAAATGCCTAGCCGATGGACCGTGCTGAATTACACGATCCATGCCAGGGTGAGAGACATGTGTCGTATGCTAAGCACGAACCATGCCAGACAGCTGCTAGGGTTTAGTGTATTTTTTTGGGCCTTTTTCATGTCTCAATTCCTACTACTATAAATAGGAGCCTATGTCTACTAGGGTTTATGTTTTGCTTGCTAGTTTATTCTCATTCTCCTAGTTTTTCCTAAGAGTAGGTAGAGAGAGAAAAGGGATAACCCTTCTCTCTTAGGTTAAATCTCCTTGTTTTGCCCAAGGGCATTGATTAGGTTCAATGATTAGGGATAGACCTGGCAAACCAATGTTTTCGGTCAGGTTCAGATGAGACTCAATTGGTTCGGGTATGATTCGGTAGATTATTTTGGGTTCAGGTATCAGGTCTTGATCGGGTGTCATATGCCAAGGATGGCCAAGAGAAACGCCTAGCCGACGGACCGTGCTGAATTACACGATCCATGCCAAGGTGAGAGACATGTGTCCTATGCTAAGCACGAACCATGCCAGACAGCTGCTAGGGTTTAGTGCATTTTTGGGCCTTTTTCAGGTCCCAATTCCTACTACTATAAATAGGAGATTATGTCTACTAGGGTTTAAGTTTTGCTAGTTTATTCTAATTCTCATAGTTTTTCCGAAGAGTAGGTAGAGAGAGAAATGGGATAACCCTTCCCTCTTAGGTTAAATCTCCTTGTTTTGCCCAAATGCATGGATTAGGGATAGACCTGGCAAACCAATATTTTCGGTCAGGTTCGGATGAGACCCAATTGGTTCGGGTATGATTCCGTAGATTATTTTGGGTTTAGGTATGTGGTCTTGATCGGATGTGTTCGAGTCCATGTGTCATTCGATAGTTTGAAAATTATTGACCGGATCGGGTTTGGTTTTGCTTGTTTCAATTTCGGATAAATTTGGGTATAAATTTTTTTAATCGGGTTCGGATTGGATTTCGATTGGTTGTTTCAGTTTCAAGTACAATTCGGGTATACGTTTTTTGAATCGGGTTCGTGTTGAGTTTGGTCAGATTTTAATATATTCAATTCGGATCTTGATCAGATTAATATAGCAAACATGTCAGTTTAATGAAAATGAATAATTTATTTTGATATGTTACTTTTCTAAAAAACTTTCTCGATGAACTAATCTATTTTATATTTCTACATATTATATTTTGTGTAGTCAAATTTATAATGTATACTTTCTATCTTTTAAAATGAAAATGAAGCCGGTTCTCTTTTAAAAAATATGGTATATGTACAAGCACAATGCATAGGCATTATCGCGCAAAGATTATATTATGTACTCCCGAAATAGAATAGTTTGTATTTAGATTTTTTTCTATTTTTTTAACATAACTCATGAAACTCCTAACTTGCAAGTCAAATTATATAATTGATTTAATTATATTAGTTATTTTTTAAAATATTAAGTCTATGTTTTTAATTTGTGAATATATACAAATATATATATATATATATATATTATTCACGTTAGACCATTAGCAGTACATTTAAAAAAACTATATTAAACATAGATGACAAAACATTATTAAAATACTAAAATATGTTAATAATATTATTATAATAAATTATTATGATATATGTTTATTGTTATCTTTCCTTATCAATATTATGTACTCTCTCCGTTTTTTTTAACAATGTCACATCATTTTGGATGTTAGAATTTAGGAGATGGTAAATGAGTGGATGAAATTGAATTGAAAGAAGAAAAAGTAAAA
>JAULKM010164628.1:0-16153 GCA_032355605.1 Rubia tinctorum | reverse complement strand
GGGAGCTTGCAAATTCACACATAGAATTAGAAGAGATAAGTATAATTGTCGTTGTGTACTTTGTACTATATCTTTCTGATTAGTGAATTATTCTGAACTGGGCCAGACCCCGCAGATGTATGTGGATTTCACCGAACTACGTAACCAAGTCGTGTGTCTTGCATGATTTATTTATTTACGTACTTGGTTAGTTTTAAACCTACGTTAGAACATATGGTTGATAGTTAAAATGTAAAAACTGTAAAACCAGTTTTTCAATTCCCTTTGCTGGACTTCACCTCCTGTTTCTCCGATATTTCTTCTTCAAAACTGTTCTCTTGTTCTTTATTTCTATCTCCCATAGTTTGTTTTTTCTCCTCCAGAATTGCTTTTGGGACATAAATTTGCCTTACCACTTTTTTGGTCTCAACTTTCCCGCATTCAGATTTCTCATGACTAAACATATCACATTTTTTGACTACAATATGTTTATTATCAAACAACAAAATCCCCTTTTCATAACCTTATCTACTGAATCATTTGTCTCCAATTTTACCATGAAAAATCCAGGTTTCACAATCCAAATCTTCTTAACAGCTATTGAATGTCATGCCCTTATGATAAACCCATCAATCACCTGAAAATGAGGTTTACTACACATAATTTTACATATCACAACATTTCCCCAACTTTTTAGATATTCATTGACCAGTTCCTCCTCCATAATACCCATTTCAGTACCATCTACTATCAAGGGCGAAACATTTTACAATTCATCTGATTTAAAAGTTTAGCCCATGACTTACTTGGTTCCGATTGAGTCTCCATCTGTTCCGATTGAGCACTCCACATTATTTTTTTGTGAGTCTCTGACTTCTCTTTACTATCTCCAGCTTGAATCCGATATCCAATTTCACCAGATTCAGGGGTGAGCACTTAATCTGTATTCTCCACCAACAGTTCAGATTGTTTGTCATTAATCCCAGACATACTTTCTACTTGAACTTCACTTGGCTCATTTTGCTCCATATCACCACCATGTTCCTCAAAGATTGCTAGCTGATTCGATTTTCTCTTATTTCCATACTTTGCCGCGTGGGGATTGATGCTTCTTTCCTTCGTGTTGGTTTCCTTCTACCTCCAGATCGTCCCATGGATATGTTTCACCAGATCTGATGCTGATGAAGATAACCCATGAAAAAATAAATAGTAAACTTGAAATTTCCCCTAGTAGGAGAGAGAAAATTCATCCGGTCCTAGGTTTAGGTTTCCTCTCATTGCGATTGCAGCTTAACTTAAGACTACTCCAGTTCCACATGAAATATTATTGAAGGAATGTCTCATGGAGGCATCAGAGAAGCAGGATCAGCTTCTATTCAAGAAGGAAGTTTGCTCAATTAGTAACAATTATCAACTGAAAACCATTCTAACTAACTTTGATATATATCTAAACTGATTATTAAAAAGCTTTCTAATAATCAGTTTAGATATTTATCAAAGTTAGTTAGAATGGTTTTCAGTTAATAATTGTTAGTTGATTGTTAGAGTAGTTGGATCAGTTAGTTGCTAGCTCAAATAGAGAGGTTAGTATAGCCTATAAATAGTAATGTACAAAACACGTTTTTCTCAAGGAATTGAATCAGAAACTTCTCCCTTTGCAGTTGCAATTGCAATTGCTTCAGTTCTTCAGCTCTTTGAGCTTTGCTTAGTTTTCCTTATTTGTTCAAATAAAATAGTTCTTTTAAATAAAAAACTTATCAAACACAACAAAGTAAAATACGTAAAATAAACATTTTATGGTAAAACATCTACAGATGGAGCGACTGACCCAGTTGAGTTCTGGTGGTGAAGGAAATATTATTCATTCCTGTTCGTTTAGCACCGATTGGTTAAGATAGGTGAGAGGAGTATTGAACTCCGCCCGGACGATGATTTCAACGGTTGGCAGGCCAAAATAGTGAAAGAAATCGGTAAAAGAAAAAGTTCATAACCGGAAAAATGGAGTTGCTGGCCAGTGAAGACGGAGACAAAGAAGAAGACAACGCTATGCCGTAAAAAGAACTGGCAAAGTTTTGGAAAAAACCGTCTTTCCATAAACTTATGGAAAACAAGATTTAATTAGAGTAATAAAAGGTAAAAAATCTTAGTTCCAATATTAAAATTTTATTATACAACATGTAGTAGTTATAAAGTTCATAACCCGATTCATGCAATCCGAAATTTTTATTTTCATTTCCTCTAATTTACACTTTAAGCATTAATTTTTCCATAATTTATGGAAATAGCGTCTTTCAAGATACGGACTCACAAAAGAATTTGGGTGTGATTAAGGGTTGGAAAATAAATTTTCGGGCATTAACTAGTACTAGTACTTTTGGGCTTCTATGAAGTAGAAGGAAACCCAAACCTAATTGTTTGGTCTTTTTCTTTCTTTCTTTTTTAAATTTTATTTTTATTTTTCTTTTTTCAAGAAACAAATCATATGCTGTTCTTCGAAATCTCTCCATCCCACATGTAACTAAATAAAATTTTATCATTTTCAAGACATGTTTTACCACAAAAATATTTAATTAAATTTAATAACGTCTTTTAAAAAATATTTTGGAAAAATACATGCTACGATGAATTTAGCAATGTCTCCAGTCAATATTTTTAGTTACATATAATAATACTATATAAAAAATTGATATTTTGTAAATTCATGTTACGATGAATCTAACAGTATTTTGCAATTTGCATGATCATGTTAATATTTGTATACTAAAATTGATAAACAAATTAAATGGTAACCAATGAGACGTTGTAAACAACTCAGTAAAGTACTCATTCTGCCATCAACCAAAGAGTATCGCACAACGTGATCGTGGGATGGATTTTATATTTTGACACAGTGAGGCATTAACATGGCATATAAAAAGATCAACAAAAAACTTTTCATCTCTATTACCGTGAATGAGAAAAAAATTATACACTAACTTGCCCCCCTTAATATAATGGTCTTGGTTCGACCACTGCAATCAGGAATACTTGGTAATTTTAAGCACAAATTTCAGAGCTTGAATTCTTGCAGCGATACTGTAGTTGGAATTACTAGTAGCGTCGTATTCCTTAAGACATCTCCAACGGTACGCTATTATTGCGTAGAAGGCAGAAACGGACAAATTTTTTTTACCGTTGACTCACTCCAATGGTACGCTATATATAGTGTTTGGAGATTGTGGATGTGCAGTGCTATGCAATAAGTACCGTACACTTTAGTTATTCTATCCCATTTTCTTTTCATTTTTCTTGCTCCGCTTTCTGTAAAAAAAAAATTCTTTTTGTTCCTTTATCATTTCTTCAGTTAAAATCCTTTTTCCAAGATTTTGGCAAATATTTCACCTAATTTACTTTGTGGCAAATATTTCACCTAATTCAAATAAATTATTGTAAAAGATTCAAGTACATTATCATATGCTGAAAATGCAAATTTTAATTAATATAAAAAATACAATACATAATGATAATTTAATACACACCGAAATTAAAATAAATCTGCAATAATAAAATAGAATAGAAAAACAACAGATAAAATTTCAAACAATGTAATATATTAAAATTGCATAAAAATATATATTCTAATAATTATCGGGGAGACCCGTTCCCGATCCACCAATATCGGAGAATAAGTTTTCGATTCCAGCACTTGGGGCAGATCTTATTGCCATGATTTTTTCTTGCTCCTCTCGGACATAAGCATATATTCTAGGATCAACAATAGTGCTCAAATCCCTCTCCATCATTTTATCTTCGCGAACCAAGTCTAGGTGATCTTAGTGCCTGGGTTGGAGGTCTAATTGTTCACGTTGTAGTGTTCGTCTTATCTCAATAAGACTTATTATGCGCTCTCTTTCTCTTGAACTTTGGGATGAAGATTCTTCGCTTTGCTTTTCTTTCTTGCAGATTTGGCTTACTTTCCCCCAATAGGGCGTGTTGATGTCGAACCACCAGAAATATCATCTGCATCCATATGAATGGAGTCTAATCCAGGATGAGATGATATTGGAGAATCAGAACAATGATTCTCATCTGATTGGAGAGTGAAATCATTGAAATTTCTTTGTATTGTGGATCGATGTGACGATGGTGCATCATCTTGAAATTTCAGAACATCTTTGAGAATAACCCCATACATGATCAAACTTGAATCCTTTTTTGTACTTAACGTCTACTTTGAACAAGTATTTTGCTCGATCAATCTGAAAAATGTATATGTTAGTAAGTACTACATAAAACAAAAAAGGAAACAACAAAGTAGTATTTCAATTCAAGCTTACAATATCTTTTTTGGAGGCACCACTTGGATGCAAGTTGTTAACTTAGAGAACACATCCACTTATCTTTCTTACTGCCTTCTCCATGATCGAGAAATGCGAACTTAAGGATCTAATAGTACAAAGTTGACCAATCCCAGCTACTCTCTCATTGTAAATTTGTTGAACGCGAAACCCAAAATTCTCATCAGACTGATTGTTTCCTATGATAGGATCTTGTCATACTTGCAACCATGAATAAGCTAAAAACTTATCTTCATCAAAGTTGTAGTTTGAACATTTAAAAGATGGAGTGGCATTCGAAGACATATTGAAATTGTGAGGGTTTTTATTGGTTCAGACACAAAATTGTAAAAACATGTAGTAGTAATGTGGGTTGAAACAAATGAAGAGGTCGTATATATAAGTGAAGTTAGGGAAACATTTAAATGAACCTTACCTCTTCAACCTCTCAATGGACGCAGATTCCTTGACCTTTTCCCCCTTGACCCCCAAGGGACACAGATCCCTTGACTTTTGCCCCTTCAACCCCCCTAGGGACGCAGATTCCTTGACCTTTCCCCTTCGACCTCCCAAGGGACAAATATCCCTTGACCTTTGCCCCCTCAACCCCCAAAGTACGCAGTCCCTTGATCCTTGACCTCTCGACACCCAAAGGGACGCAAATACCTTCATCCTTGCCCCTTCAACTCCACAAGGTACACAATAATATCTTAAAAATAAGACATAGATGATTACATAGTATTACATATCTCAATCCATATATTAACACTTATAGATCCTAATCATCTTCCTATCTATCTAATATACAAGCATCATGAATTTCAACTTTGGAGGTTCTTTAAGGCAAATTTCTTCAGACTCCCCATTTGATAACATGATGCAATCTCTTTCAATTTCCGATGATCTTGAATTAGAGGAAACAATTTTACAAGATTTTTTCAACACCAACTACAATGATGCAGTGAATACGTTCCTCCAACATGAAAATCAATCAAGGCACCGAGGCTCAGTTCCAGGTCATAAAATGGTCATCCGTGATCATGTAGCTGCGAATGAATGCTTATTTAATAATTATTTCTCAAATAATCCACTCTACAAGGAGCCAAATTTTTGGCATCGTTATCAGATGAGTTCAAGATTGCTCATGCGCATTATTGATGTGGTACGAACACGTGACAGATATTTCGAACAACGGAGGGATGCAGCTCACACAGAAGGGCCATCAACATTGCAAAAAATAATAGCAGCATTTTGTATGTTGGCATATGGCACCCCTGCTGATTCACAAGATGATTATCTCAAAATTGGTGATTATACTGCTATCGAGTTTCAAGAGATTTTGTCGGGCTATCATTGAAATATTTTCATAAGTTTATCTAAGAATACGAAATGCGAATGATGTTGCTAAACTACTCTATATTGCTGAGAAGCGGAATTTTCCAGGTATGTTAGATAGTTTGGATTGTATGCATTGGAAGTGAATTTTTTCCCTAAATCTTGGTCTGGACAATTTTCTAGTCGTAGTGGGTCAAAAACAATTATTCTTGAAGCTGTTGTTGATTATGCTCTTTGGATATGGAATGCATATTTTGGTCTAACAGGGACCAACAACGACATCAATGCATTGGAGTTTTCACATTTGTTTTCAAATCTTGCACAAGGTCTAGCTCCTGAAGTTCGGTATGTTATTGGAGGAAAACAACACACCCAAGGATACTATTTAGCTGATGGTATATATCCAAAGTAATCAACACTTGTGCAAACTAGTTAGAAAATTATAACTGCAAAACATAAACACTTTGCAAAGATGCAGAAAACTTGTATGAAAGATGTGGAACGAGAATTTGGAGTTTCGCAACAACATTTTCAGATTCTTGCTGGGGCCTGCCGATTTTGGGAAAAACATGTTTTGCATGATATAATGACATCATGAAATATAATTCACAACATGGTCATAAAGGATGACCGTTAGTTTTCCCCTCCAATCAAGAGACCGTCTACCGCATCCCCGTCTAGTGCAACCTCACCTCCAAATATTAACGTTGAGCTAATCAGGGATGAAAACATTCGATTTCAATAATTTCTTGCATGACATGGAGAAATTAGAGACTCGAATGCTCATTATACCCTTTGCAACGTATTGATAGATCATTTGTCGGCAGCATCTGGAAACCGTGAAGAGTGATATTTGGAGTAATTATGTGTTTGTATTTTTATTATTTTATGGAAATATTGTACTGTTTATTTTTATGTTTTCTTGAATTGTTGAATTATATTTGCTTACTTGTATTTTATTTCGTAAGCTGGTTTATTATTAATTATTCTATGTAATTTTTACTTTTTTAATTAATGAAAACTTTTTTATTATTGAATTATATATATTTATTTTTATTTTAAAAATTAACTTTTCAAAGTAAACATATACATATGATAAGTTTGAATTTTATAAAAGATTAGAAAGCTTATAAAATTAACGTTCATAAAGAATTTGAAGGAATATTCTTTTTAGAGGAAGATGTAGAGTAAACCATTGGAATAAATGCACTGTAGCAACTGTAAAAAAACACTAGTAACTGAAAAATGGAGGGAACCATTGGAGATGCTCTTATGGTACACACTGGATAATGGACATTCAAGTTTACTGGTGTTGGTTATTGTGTGGTGCGAAATTATCTTGGCATATATACAAATATAACCCTATATACTTATGAAAGTGCCAATATAACCATAAAATAATTTAAAGTACAAAAAACCCTAACTAGTTGATAAAAAAATTCAATATAACCCTAAGACACCATTTCAGGCATTTACCAATGTTGACTGCACCTAAAATGACCAAAATGCCCTTTAACCAAAAATCAATAGGTGTTAGGACAATTTTGCACTCAAGCCCCCACCAGACAGCCGCCAGGTTTCCACCACCCCACCTCCAATGGCCACTAACTCCACCCCCTCCAGTCAGCCCCGCCACCTCTATGATCGAGCGGGACCAATGCCCCGTCGAACCCAACGCCAGAGGACCCTGAGCCGGTCATCCCTTCACCAGATAATGCATGGGATTTTGTGCCTTTCCCACCGCTGAGTTTAAAGGCGACAGATCCACCTCCAGGTGTGCCACGTGCCACTGGTGCCTAAATTTGCAAACACGTCGCAAGAAGAAAGCTAAGGCTTTTCCCAAATCAGAGGCGGACACTAGGGATGATCATGAGTCTAGGACCCGACTCAGACCCACAGGGTCTACACCCATTAGGTCGGGTATGTGTCCAAAAAATTTAGACCCATCGGGTCCGGGTATGGGTCTAGATTTTTAAATACGGGTCCGGGTCTGGGTCTGGGTCTAAAATACTAAAGCTCAGACCCGACCCGTCCCGTAGACCCATATAAGACTAACTATATATAATTTTACCCAAATTTCTAAATTATTTTCATATTCTCTTTGCATTTTTATTTCAAATTCAACAAATAATATGTATTGTATATTTTGTTATCTTGAAAAAATAATTTTAATACATATTGAACTTCAATTATTTGTATTTAAGATAATATATATTTTATTTAGTGAAGAAAATAAAATAGAATATTAGACCCATTTAGGACCCGTTTTGGACCCAAGACCCGTTTAGACCCATCGGGTCTGGGTACGGGTCTAAAATTTTCAGACCCTACGGGTCCGGGTCGGGTCTGGGTCTAACTAAATTTTCTTAGGGTCGGGTCTGGGTCTTATTAGACCCGACCCATGATCATCCCTAATTGAGACCACACATGTTGACATCAATTGTATTATGGTTTTATGTCGTCTTCTTATGTGACAAGATTTCCCATTGTATATGGAACTCAGTGCCCGAATTATAGCCGAATGACTATCACTTTGTACACTTAATGCTGGCACTAGTTTTTCCTATAGTGGAATATCCTCCATAAAGTTATGAAACAGTTCTATTTCTTCAACTACTTTATCTAAAGCAATGAGCTCATATTCCATTGTGGATATGACAAATAGCGTTTGTTTCGAGGATTTCCATGATATGGCTATACCACCAAGCGTAAATACATATCCACTTGTGGATTTTGTCTTTTTTGAATCCGATATCCAGTTAGCATTGCTATAACCTTCTAGAACATAGATGCACTTGTCACGTTCGTTTATTTAGAAATCATTTGACATCATTACATTATCAATTTTTTGTGCCACTGTTTAGATGCTTGTTTTAACCCATATAGTGATTTCACAAGTCTACACACTTTGTGTTCTTATCCAAGGACGATATAACCCTCAGGTTGTTTCATATAAATTTCCCCTTCAAGCTCTCTATTTAGAAAAAAATTTTACATCCATTTGATGTATTTCTAAATTGCGTATAGCCGTGATTGCTATTAGCATTCTAATTGAAGTAATTCTCGTAACCGGAGAATATGTGTCAAAGAAATTCAAGCCTTATTTTTGCCTAAATCCTGGCATCACAAGCCTAGACATGTACTTCACTATTGAGCCAATCTGTTTTGTATTTTCTTTTGAAAATCCACTTGCTCCACGGAGCTTTTGAACCTAATGGCAAATCCGTTAACTCCCATGTATGATTTTTGCATAATGGAGTCAATTTCATTGTTCACCACTTCCTTCCATGAAGGTGCATCCGGTGTAGACATGGCTTTTCCTTAAATGTTCTAGGATCATTTTGTAATAGATAGGCCATTTCAAAATCAGGACCAAATGATTTCTCCTTTCTCGATCTCTTGCTACATTTAGGTTCATCACTGCCCTCTTCTGTTTGTTGACCATAAGTACTTGCTTCTCCTTCTTCACGAGTCCATTTATGACTTACTTTGTCTTTACACGGGAACACATTTTTGAAGAAAGATGCATTTATTGATTCCGTTATTGTATTTGCGTGTATATCTGGTACATCAGACTTGTACACCATGAATCGATAAGCACTACTATTGTGTGCATACCCGATGAAAATACAATCAACGATTTTAGGTCCAACTATGACCTTTTTAGGAGGTGGTACTGCCACTTTTGTTAGGCACCCCCACACTTCCAGGTATTTGTACGAAGGTACATTACATTTCCACAACTCAAAAGGCTTCTTTATAGTCACCTTATGTGGCATCTTGTGACACTTGTTATGAACCTAAATTCCAATTTAACTAAACAATCAGTTATGAACATATATAACAAAATTAAGTAAATGAAAAAGGGAGTAGAGAATTATACCAATAGAGACGAATGTTTGAAATTGATGTAGAGTTGAGGTTGATATCTATGTCCTTAATTCTTAAAATGTCTTGTAATGTGTGATAGTTCGATGGAGTTCCAAACCCCACGATACAATTGCTACACTTTCTACTCCGCACAACTCAACAATAGAAAATGGCGAACCAATTCAGTGTCTTATTCTCAGACTCGAAGAACGTGAAGAACACAAAGGAGGAAAGGAGAAGAACACGAAGAAAGAATGAAGGGGAGGATTGTGGTTTTGTGTGACTTAGAATGAGTCTAGAGGCAGCCTTTTATAGGCAAATGAGCACTCACGGCTCCTACCCATTTCCAATGTGGTACAAAACTTTTATAGGTAAATGGGTACTAATGGCTCCTTCCCATTTCCATTGTGGTAGAAACAAAAAATTTTACTATTTAATTAATCAATTTTGAACCCTCATTTCTCATTCAAACGGGACCCAAATTTAACGTATGAGTATACTACAATATAGTACTCGCGGATACAAATCCAACGCTCCCTTATTTCAAAATCTTGCCCGGAAAATTCAGTTCCAATAGTCAGAGCAAGCAGAAAGATTTCTCCCGTTCAAATCATCTCAGATTTATCGATTTCAGCTGGATTCATATTCGCTTCGACTCCACACCTGTGCTGGAAGGTTTTGTTGTCCGAACCCTTCGTTCGGAACTGGCATTGAAATTTCTCCTTCACCAACCCTTTAATTGTTCTTAATATTTTTGTGTGGTGTTCAAATCTACAAAAAGAGTAAATTTACCCACCTGAAAAGTTGGAAACAAAATGAGACGAAAGGATGGGGAAAATGAGAAAAAACCTACAAACTAGCTAGGAGAAAAAACTATAAAAGGGGGAAAAGGAAAACGACTCCTGCCCAATATCAAATCTGTAATCATAACAAAATTTCAATCTCATATTTAGAATTCATCTGTT
The DNA here is from genome assembly GCA_032355605.1 of Rubia tinctorum. Classification (NCBI taxonomy): domain Eukaryota; kingdom Viridiplantae; phylum Streptophyta; class Magnoliopsida; order Gentianales; family Rubiaceae; genus Rubia; species Rubia tinctorum. The sequence goes on along the minus strand of JAULKM010164628.1, from coordinate 5,688 downwards.
TAATGTTAGATTAACGTTATAAAATGGAATATAATTACAGAATAGAAAGGAAGAGTTTTAGGTCTTATTCTTTTCCTTTCACACAATTCATTTCAGTTTAATTTAATAAACTTAATATTAATATTATATTATATTATATAATTTAATTTTAATCTATTATTATTACTTTTTATTACATTTAATTGTATTTTAATTCAATTCAATTCAATAAAAATTAGATAAATATCTACTCTACCACTCATCCTTATTTGTGGTTTCCTTATTTTATCTCATCTAAAATAATATTTAGGATGTTACAAATTAGTTTCAGGAAGACGTCAATCAAAATTAATCACGTAGATTAAAAACCCTAACATTACAGTGAGTGGGTCTCCTAGCAGCAGACTGCTCATAAGTTTATGAACAATACAATGTATTTCTTTATGCATTTGTCAAATTACATAATGCTAAATTTAGAAATTTAAAAATATTTTTTGACATTATATATTTTTATATTTTCACATTCAAATACAAATTATTACTTGTTTTGACTTTTAAAATATAAATATAAATTTTATAAAAAAAATTCAAACATTTAAGGTAAAAGATACAGTGGGCTGTACAAATCGTATTTTTTTCTATTACAATTACAACTAGCAAGTTAAATTTGCAGCTTTTTTTAATATAAAACCCCTAATATTACATGTTAACCCAAAAGGCAAACAGAAGAAAGTAATTGAGGTGTGAATGTGAAAGAGACAGTGACTAACATGCAGGTTCAAAGAACATTTAACAAAGATGGATTTGTATACTGGAAACTGCATAATTAGGCTATTAGTAGCCACTAATCATCATTAATGCGACTAAACGATAAAATGCAACATCAGTTTGAAATTACTTTTAAAAGCTGAAAACTACATAAATAATCATTAATTTATTAACAACATAACTTTTCCTACTAGTATTACTAGACGCATGCCATGTCCATGCTCGAAGCAGTGAAACGGAGGAACTAACGTTATATTAGATTCCCTGACTTTTATTATGAAATTAATTGATAATATATGGATGTGATCCGTGATATTATATAATTTGTTATATTTTTGCCAGTGAAATTCTAACATGTCCTCACTTGTATTTGTATTATTCAACGCACAAATGTTGAAAGCACAAATGGTAACAATATATATGGACTGATATGGGGATTCCTTTCAGGTAGCGGCAGAATACGAGACCAGTCTACTTGTTCTATTTCACCAAATACCTACAAGAAACCTTCCGGAGTTGCTCGTGGGAAGAAGCTCTGAATGCCTAATTTAGGCATCGATAATGGATCCCGGGACATCCTCGGAACCTTGTTTTGTTGGACAATCAAGTAATTTACTGCACCCCGCTAATTCTGGTTATTATGTTGGCCCAAAAGGATTACCCCACATCATGGACATAAATAAATTGCAACACTGACCAGATGGTGGAAATGTACTAACATGGACACAAATTGATCGCATCCCAAACAGTGAAATATACATCTATAAGGTTAACTTAGACAACAACCGTGAATAAAAACAGGTCACGTGCCAAACAGTAAAATATACATCCACTGAACTAATGCGGACAACAAGCATGAACATAAATAGGTCATGGGCCAAGCAGTGCGCATGCACGTCCACTAGACTAATATTTGCCTTCTAAGACCATTAGTGGCAGAACTAAATCGGGACGAGCCGGTGTGACCACCCCGATAAACTTCAGCGAACTAAGTGAGTGTACTCTTCATGTTTTTGTCCCCCCAACTCAATAAATTTAAAAGGATTCTACCCGGGAAAAAGAATTCATCCGCCCCAAAGATGTCAGTGTATTTTAGTCCCCCTGAAATTTTGTCCTGGACGCCACTAAATACCATATTAGAGTCATAATCTTTTACTACGAAATAAACTGCTAATTGCTAGAGCTGTCAATCTCTGACTCGAATTTCTGACCCAACTCGACCAACTTCAACCCGAACCTGATCCAAACCCGTAAAATATTGACCCAAACCCAAATCCGACTCGACCCAAAATCAACCCTAAACCCGATTCTGACCTGATAATCTGAGTCCAAACCCGAACTCGAACCCGACTCGACCCAAATTCAATTTGAAACCCGATCATGACCTGATGATCTGGACTCTAACCCAATACGACCGAATCAACTTGAAATCTTATTCCGATCCAAACATGATTCAATCGAAATACGTTTCAACTTGAACCTAATTCAACCTGACGTAAAATCAACTTGTAACCGATTCAACCTGAGAAATAACATTCATAACTCGATCCATAATCAACTAGGAAAATAACCGACAATTAGATTGATACATAATCAATCTAATTTTGACCATATGTGTTTAGTTCAAAATATTTGGAACTTTGCGGTTGGGCATATATGAGTGAGCAGAAGGGTCTCAAAAGTCAACACTGATTACTTCTACACAATATTGAAAAATTACATTGTGGGTCGAAATTGTGTTACCCCATAATCTATTACTTCAAAATATATGATTTTTGTTATTCTTACCTAAATATAAAAATATTAAATAAATATTTTTTTGTGAAATGTTAGAAACCAATAGTACATGTTCTAGAGTAACTAATACCGTAACCCATTTTTCAAAACTTTTTTCTTTCCTATTCTAGCTTTCTTTCCGATCTGACCCGACAAACAGACTCCGACGCTTTCCAACCCGACCCAAATCCAACCCGACAAACAGAATTCAACGCATTTCAACCCGACCCGTTTCAACCCAAACTCATTTGTGATCCGAATAACCAAATTCACACCTCTGGTGGCTAGGGGTGATCATGGGTCTAGGACCCGATCCAGACCCACGGGGTTTAGACCCATTGGGTCCGGGTACTGGTATGAGTTTAGATTTTTTGATACGGGTCCGGGTCTAAAATACAAAGACCCAAACCCGACCCAAACCCGACCTGTAGACCCACATAAGACTAACTATATATAATTTTACCAAAATTTCTAAATTACTTTCATATTATCTTTGTATTTTTATTTCAAATTTAACAAATAATATGTATTGTATAATTTGTTATCTTGAAAAAATAATTCTAATATATATTGAAGTTCAATTATTTGCATTTAATATAGTATATATTTTATTTAGTGAAAAAAATAGAATATTAGACCCATTTTAGACCGAAGACCCGTTTAGACCCATCGGATCTGGGTACGAATCTAAAATTTTCAGGCCCTACGAGTCTGGATCTAATTAAATTTTCTTAGGATCTGATCTGGGTCTTATTAGACCCGACCCAGACCCAGACTCAGACCCAGACTCAGATTCATACCCAGACCCAAACCCGACACATGATCATCCCTACCAGTGGCCATTGCTCAGTGGTTGGCTTCTTCCAATATTCCTAAAGGTGGTCGTCTAGAAGTGAAGTGACGTGACGTGAATTCGCCATTAATAGTGTGGGTTCCAAACGCGTGGAGATTGCGTGTTCACACTTCACCCAAAATTTACACTAACGAATTCTTTCACTTTCCTCACCATGTTTTGGTTTTTTCTGGGAAGTGATAAAAGAGATGTGTGATAATTATCTAGCCTTTTGTTTTCTTGGATGTTTATGGATTTATTGTCTCCATACATTTGTTTTTAGAATATTTTTATCGGTTTTCTGGAGTGTATTACAACGTTCTTTAGATAATGATAGAGCTACAAATTCAATTCATTGTCATTGAAATGAATGAGTCGGGTAAGGAAATTGTTTCCTACAGTAAAATCATGGAAGATACTAATATCATGTACAATGCAGAGATCACTTCGAGACTTTTCTTGTGGTTTCAGTTCATTAAATAATTAACATCTCTCTTCCACCTCAGCGTTTGAGATAACAACTAAATCACTCCATATTTTTCTCCACAATGGTTGAGACCACTTTGAGACAACTGCATGGATCCTATTTGATTTTCTCTATCCTACTCATTATTTTTACCTTTAATAATTAATATTGAATACATTAGTTTACATAAAATCAATTGAAATGTAAAATTTAATAATACACTTTAATTTTTTGAATTTCTCAGAATTTGGTTCATTTTATAATTTTTTTTTTGTTTTCATTTAAATATTTTGTTCTTGTTTTAAAAATTATTTCACGCACTTCATTTTTAATTGTATTTTTTTAATTTCCTTTTCTAACATGCAGATCAAATTATGTACTTTGCATGACCTTTTTTTAAATCTTGCTTATAATACTATTTTATTAATAATTTTCTTAAAATATTAATGCTATGAAAAATAATTATTAAAAATGATATAAGAAAATATACATTGCAAAATAATTATTGAAAATGATATAAGAAAATATACATTGCACTGTATAATTATTTCGAATAGACAAATTAAAAACAACATTTAAATGCGAACTTATTGAGATACTATGACCGATTATTACAAATCAAAAATAGAAATATTGATCTAGTCTGACCAATTATTTACTAACCCGGAAGAAATTACAAATAACAACAACTAGAATATTGAACATGCGAAACCATCCCCATAAACTAATTTTGGCTATGCTCATGTTGGTAAAGATGTTCCGTAAGTTCATTTTTCAGTTGGTCATGTTTAACTCTGTTGCGTACTTCCCTCCAAGTGCCTCTGAAATGAGCAAGACAAGCATGTTGTTGTGCGTTCTAATTGAAAAGAGACTTCTCGACTTGGTCGTAATCACCCGGTTCCATATGAACCTCATACATATCTCGTTTATCTTCAACTATGATATTGTGTAATATGATGCAAGCAATCATAATATCACCCAATGTGTCGAAATTCCAATATCGACCTGGGTTTCGAATCACGGAGAACCGAGTTTGTAAATACCAAATGCACGTTCGACGTCTTTCCAATAACTCTCTTGACGTCTCGTGAAAAGCTGTATCTTAGGGTCATTTGGAGACGTATATGCCGGTATAAAGGTTGCCCACTTAGGATAGATACCATCAGTAAGATAGTACCCCTGGGCGTATGCGTGACCATTCACTTCAAAATGAATATGAGGAGCCCTACCTTCACATACGTCGTCAAACAAAGGTGACTTGTCGAAGACATTAATATCGTTGTTAGATCCGGTCATTCTAAAGAATGCATGCCATATCCATGTATCGTACGAAGCCATTGCCTCCAGGATGATTGAGGCATGCGCACTTCTACCTTGAAATTGACCTCTCCAACCCACAATATTCATTCAACTCATCCGCAATTTTAGACCAAAAAACACCCCCTTCTGACCAGTACCGATTACAACATCGGTGGAATGCATGAACCAAGCGCCGACTAGAGTGTTATCATATTCTACGGTCCATCTCACTAATTTAGAGGCTTTTTCTTTGTGTCTTTACTCCCAAACACTTCTAAGACTTCATCGTTGTCTTGACCAACTTCATTATGCAGAGAAAGAGAAATGTTAATTAACATTTACTACCATTTACACATACTAAATTGAAATATTTTAGTCCACGCATACATATGCTACTTATTTTGGTAATTTACATACAAAGCATATCACAATAATAGGCATATTGTAAATTTGCAAGTGTTTACATGTTTAATTTGGTTACTCAAATAAACTAATTTACATAAACTACTCAAATAAACTAATCTACATAAACTAATATGAATTGAACTATTTTACAAATGCTACAATA
>JAULKM010164617.1:0-16154 GCA_032355605.1 Rubia tinctorum | reverse complement strand
AGTGAGTTCATGATTTTCCACATGAATACTGAAACCTTTGATGGTATTCTTTTGTTCCATAATGCTTGAAGTGAAATGGAGGTACCCCTTTTATCCTTGAGAGAGTTTTAGGCTGATCTGAAAGTGAAAGATCCTTTAGCTTCTGGTTTCCAAATAAGCCTGTCATCCTTGTGATCATGTGTTTGTGCATCCTGTAAAAATTCAGACAAAGGAAGATCAATGAGTTCTCTCAAACCAGGCATGAATTCATATATTTTTTCTATGAAATTAGCCACTGTGCAATCAAGTGGGATATCAGTTAGTTCATGGTCTATGAGGTCTATAAGGGAGCCTCTGTCTGTCCAATTTGAATTCCAGAAGCTGCACTTCCCTGTTCCATGTATGACCCTAGTAAGCTGTTCAGCAAAAGCATTAACATAGCAGATTCTTTTCCAGTTCTGAGATGATTTTGCTGTCTTTGGCAGGGAGGCAATGAAAGAGGTCCATGGTGCTCTTGCGACCTGAAATTTCCACCAAAGCTTAACAGAGAAGGACTTGATTATGGTTTGAATGCATCTAAATCCCAGGCCATTTTCAGCTACTGGATAGCACATATCTCTCCACTTTTTCCAGATCCTTTTTTTCTTTAAATCATTAGACCCCCAGAAGAATATTGAAAGTCTGATTTTAATGAGCCTAATAATGTGCACTCTTGGTTTCATAACAGCCCAATAATGCTGAGACAAAGAGTATAAACATGAGTTTATAAGAACAACATTACCCCCGGAAGAGAGCCATATGTTTTTCCAGTTATTTATTCTCTTATCTAGCATTTCAATCAATGGTTGAAAGTATACAGATTTCATCCTACCTTTATAAATGGGGCAACCCGGATATGTGAAAGGGAAAGAGCCATTTTTCATACCAAGGATAGATCTGATTTACCTAATTTTTGTTATTGTGGCATGCCTGCTAGTGTAGAATTCACTTTTTTCAAAGCTTATTTTATGCGGCAGTGAAGCCACAATAGAGGCAGGCGGTGTGGCTGCAGTAGAGGCAGGCGGCGCTGGCGGTAGCTCAAACTGGCGATCGACGTCCGAAGTTGGCGGTTGTGGTAGATATGTGGTGGTAATGTGGAAGCTGGCGGTGGCAGAGGTGAGGTCGTGGCAGGGGTGATGACTGGCAAAGTAGCAGCTCTGCTGGGTGTCACAAACGGATCCGACGTCGGAGAGTCGTCAAACCAATTATTAGTTTGTGACCGTGCCGGTTGAACAGGGACATATGGCATATCAAATGGAAACTGGTCTTCATAAAAATCAACATTGCAACTATTGAAGAAGGTGCATGATTCCAAATCATAAAGTCTTCTTGCCAGCTGGATACCCAAGAAAAATATATCGTCGACTTCTTGGAGTAAATTTATCATGGAATTTGCGAATGTATGAGGCAAAACACAAGCAACCAAAGAATTGAAAAAGCTTGTAGTTTGGAGTGCGGCCATAGAGTAACTCAAATGGTGTGCGTCCATTAAGTTTCTTTATCGGTGTCCGGTTAATAAAAAATGCAGCAGTGAGAACACATTCTCCCCAAAAATCAATTTGCAGATTAGCTTGAAGCGCAAAGCACGAGCCACTAATAAATAAATCCAAATAGCTTGAGAATAATCATTAACTATATTTAAAAAAAATAAAATGCACAACTAGAAAATGGTGAGCTATAAGGCCCCCACACATCACAATGTATTAATTCAAACAAAAAACTAGCATTTGAATAATTCAAAGGAAAACTATGTCTAGTCTGTTTTTCTCTATGACACACAGAGCAAAGAACATAAGTATTATTTATAATGAAATCAAGAGTAGTAACAGAAGACAACATCGTAGATGATAGATTCCCAAGACGTTGATGTCATAAATCAGATGAAGATACAAAAATTGAAGCAACTGTTGGAACTGACTGTGGGATATGAGGTTGAACGCACGTATCCCGCAGATGAAGCCAATAAACCCCCCTGCTATTCACCCATGCCAATCACAGTCCTCGTACTGATTTTCCGTAAAAATGCAATATTTTTTAGTAAACAAAGCTAGACATTTTAAGGAAGACAACAATCTAGAGCATGATAATAAATGACATCACAAGGTAAGTATATAAAATATATAACTAAGAGTAGTACCTCCAAAATTTATAGAACCATAATGTGTCACGGACGACACGTATCCATCGGGCAGTAGAACAGTAACATAATTGATAGCAGTAGTAATATCAAGAAGAGAACCCTTGTCACCAATCATGTGATCTGAGGCTCCCAAATCAAGAATCCAAGGTAAAGTAGGCTTATCTGACCCATGGTCAGAAAAAGAATTGAACTGATTAAATAAATGTAGAGTTGTACTTCATTGGTTGTCAGATATAGCAGGACCAAAATAAGATCGAGTAGAAGTGCCAGTGGAGGCGGCCGCCACAAACCCTGGCGGCGATGCCACCACGTTGGGGAATGATGGCTAAGGGCGGCGTGGCACGGCTGTGACGGCGGATAGGATGCTTGATGCAGCGGTGACTGGCGATGCTAATACCGTGTTCTTCACGAAGTTAGCTTTGTCCCTCATCTATGTGAACCATTATGGATAACCTCTGAGCTTGAAACATGTAGCTTTGTCATGGCCCTTGCAATTACAAAGCATACCACTGAGATTCTTGCGTTCTGCTGCAGTGAGAGCTTAAAGCAAAGATCCTGAAGGTGGTGGACGACGAGTAGAATATTCCATGGAATCATTTGAAGACTCGTGAGACCGAATGATGGCTTTGTGATTCTCCTCCTGTGAAGCAAAGGGCATACACACGCATGACAAATGGCAGCGGTTCTTCAGGCTTGACATTGGATCACAAGGTGTGATATCCTTCATCTAAACCGAGGAGAGATTGATAAATCATCTCTTTCTCACGATTATGGAAGGCAGCAACAACATGGTTACATGTGCACAATGGTTTGCAAACTTCACAGGAACAAACCCGAAGAGGCTGAAGAGAGTTGTAGTCATCATACTGCTTCTTATGTTTGCAGAAATAGATGGAAATAGTCTGACCATTTTGACGACAGTTCTGTATAACATCACACATCTGCAGAATTTTTGGACTATTATCAAGAGAAAAACGTCCAAAAAGATCATCCCACAGCACCTTAGCAGTGGTAGATTGTAAAGATGGATCAACAGTCTGCAAGATCAAGAAAACGAGGTTAGAGTTTACTCCAAGCCAATCATCAGCATCAGGATCACTAACCAAAGGTTGATTAATGATTCCATCAATGAAACCGATCTTGTTCTTAGCAAGCAAAGCACTATAAATTGCAATAGTCCATTCAAGGTAATTTTCTTCACCTTTTAGTACGACGGGACATATGAGTAAACCAAGACCATCTGAAGGGTGGATGTAGTACGGAGAGTTCATAAATCGGCCAACAGATACAAACCCAGTGCCAAATTTCAATTGCAACTGCTTGAGTAAAACTGCAATAACATCGGTGACATTGAGATTCTGTAGCTTGTTGGCCTTAGGTTCAGCGGCGATGCAAGCACGTTTTGCGATATCAGGTGCGGAATCAGAAGTAGGAGTCAAGATTGTAGCAGGATCGGAAGATCAGGTCAGCAGGAAGAGCAGAAGACCGAATCTGCAACAAAAGCTCGGTGGCGAGTGAAAGAACAAGCAGCGGTGAGTGAGGCTCGGTTGCGGCGTGTGGATGTCACATGTGGTGCACACGGGATTGGAAAGTAGCAAATCGAATCGGCGACTACAACAACACAGCAACGGCAGGGCGATCAGTAATCTGGCGGTCGGACGGTGAGCTACGGTCAAAGTGGCAGCAGCACTGGATGTCGCGCGCAGTCATCGGTGGAGGTGGCAGCTCGAGGAAACGGCAGAGGAAAATTTAGGGTTTAGGTCTCTGGATTTTAGACTCTGATACCATGTAGAAAATAAGGGTGTAATGTTGTGATTGTATTCATGATCTGGGTTACAATATATAGAGGCACAAAAGAACTATACAGAAAATGAAAAGGAATATATTCTAAATACAAGTAATATTCACATAATATTCTATTCCTTAATAAAATTGTTTAACACTAAAATTATATCGTTAGAATCAAATTCTAAATACAAGTCCAAAACTCCTAAATGCAGGTCATACTAATAATATAGTAAATTAATCTTTAAAATTTCATGTACTTAGGATTACTGCAACTATAATTAGATTTTGTGTTTTTATATGATTAATTTTTTTTTAGAGATTTCTACACTTCTAACCCTAAGTTTGGGATGAAAGTGCCAATATAACCCTGCAAAATGCGAAAGTGCTAAATAACCCTAGTTTTATGCCGAATGGTGCAGATGTAACCCTTTGGCCTAAATCCACTATTGACTCATCAATTTGGATGTTAATCAGATACGAAATGACAAAAATACCCTTACTCATTTAAACTGATTTTTTGCCATTTTATCCCTCAATATATTTTATATTTTTTCACCCAATCACTACCGCCCCACCATCCACCACCCTTTACCACCATACCGTCCCCTCTCCTCTCCTCTCCCCGTCAGCCCCGTAAGCAACAGATAAAAGAGGCAAACTAATCCAATATTCAGGCGAATGTAATGAAGAGCAGTAGTGATAATTCCAACTTCCAAATGCACAATAAACCTTCATTGTACCCACTTGAGATAAAACTCAATGTCCTAAACATATGGACTTTTCAACAAAAAAAACAACTCCTTAATTTTAAAAAATAAAATCAAAGGTTAACCCAACCATCCAACAACGTACTGTCGAGTTGAGGTTAAACGGAGATGGTATAAAATAGTAGAAAATGATATGAGATGTTAGAATATAGTATGAGATGGTATGAGATGTTAGAATATGGTATGAGATGTTAGGAGATGGTATGAGATTATGGAGATCGTTGGAGATTATGGGGGATGTTTGGAGCAGAACTGAATTTAAATAAATTGAACTGAAATATAAATATAAATATATAATAAACTGGAATGAATGAATTTAAATAAATATAACCAATTGAACTGAACTGAAGTCAAATAAATATAATGAACTGAACTGAACTGAATTTAAATAAATATAACTGAAATGAACTAAATTTAAATAAATATAACTAAAATGAATTAAATTTAAATAAATATAATAAATTGAACTGAACTGAATTTTAAAAAAGTATAACAAACTGAATTGAATTTAAATAAATCTAACTAACTGAACTGATTATAAATAAATGTATTAAACTGAATTGAATTGAAATGAAATGAATATAAATAAATGTAATAAACTGAATCTAAATAAATGTATTGAACTGAATTGAAATAAATAAAATAAAATGAACTGAACTAAATTTAAATAAATATAATAAGTTGAACTGGATTGAATTTAAATAATTATAATAAACTAAACTAAACTAAACTAAACTGAACTGAACTTAATTTAAATAAATATAATGAACTGAACTGAATTTAAATGAATGTTGTGTGTTGGTTATGTGTTTTGATGATGGATGTTATATAATTGTGCATGAATTAAAGGTTATGTATTTTATCTCGGCTTATATTTCTCACTAAAGGTTATGTATTTAATGTCTTGATGTTGTTTTTAGTGCAGAATGGAAGATACAACTAGATTTGCTGCTACGATAATCGCATTGGTAGAATTTAGAAGAACAATTCCAGAAGAAGGATCACCAAGTAAACCAAGGGAACAACCACAAAGTGAACTGATAAGTCCGTATTTTTGTACTCATTTTGGTAGGCTTTTGTGCTTTGAATGCTCCATTTTACCTTAAAATTCTATTACTAGAGTAAAGAGTGACTTTAGCGCTCTTATCACTTTTAATACGGATATTTTGAGACGAGGTAATCGTTGGAAGATTTGAAGACCATGAAAACTACATTTTGAAGACAATGAAGACCTGAAGAAGGGAGGAGGAGACAACTACACTTAGACAAAAAAAAAGACAACATGTGAGGGAAGCCTACTCTGCCCGTCGCGACTTGGGACGCATGTGTCGTGAGTTGCAACGGTCCTCTGCCCAGATCTGCAATTCATATACTCAAACTGCAAATTACGGGACCAAATTTAACACAAATTACGCGACGGGACCAAATTCAACACAAATTACTAAAACTTCCAATACCATTAATGTATTCAACAACTAAATTCATGCACAATAAATACACAAAAGCAAAGCATTAAATAGTTTCATACAAAGTTCTCAAGACACGGATTTGGAAACCTTAATCAATTGCTTTGATAACTAAGTTTAGCTACTAGAATTCATACTAAACAACAATAGTAATTCAAACATGAAATTAAGAAGAAAGCAAGATGAAAATGGAAGAAAAACTAGGGTTTATGGCCAGAAATCGCGAGAGAAAAGATGCTGGAAAGGAGAGGGGATAAGAGAGTATTTATAGTACAAAAAGTCCAAAAAGTAGATCTGGGCAGAGGACCGTCACGATTCGCGACACATGCTTCGTGACTCGCGACGGGCAGAGTAGGCTGCCCTCACACGTTGTCTTCTTTTTGGTCTAAGTGTAGTCTCCTCATCCCTTCTTCAGGTCTTCAAGGTCTTCAAAATGTAGTATTCATGGTCTTCAAATCTTCCAACGATTACCTCGTCTCACAAAATCCCTATTAAAAGTGATAAGAGCGCTGAAAGTCGCTCTTAACTCTAGTAATAGAATTTCAAGGTAAAATGGAGCATCCAAAGCACAAAAGCATACCAAAATGAGTATAAAGGGTAAAAACATCATCGTATAATATGGGCGTATTAAACCTCCCCACACTTGAACTTTACTTGCTCTCGAGTAAGAAAAGATTCAAGACGCTAGGAAGTTCAAAAGCCCCCATCCTACTTCTAATATTTCCCCCAAATGAAAACCTCACAAAACTCTCAATATCGCAATTCCCAAAAGTTTATATCATACACTCCCCTTATTCCTAAATCTACCCAATTTTCTATACTACCTATCAATTCCCTAATTTCCATATATGCATTTCCTAACTTGCTAATCCCAAAATCCAATGGTAAAAACTGAGGTCAAAACTATATCTAATGTTCAAGTACAAACTTCACTTTATGCCAATATATCAACCCAAAAACGAAGCATAAGAATTAAGAATTTCATACCTTGCTTCATTTTCCCCGCTAAATTACCCAATCCCAAGAAGTGTCGTGATGTTAGGCTACCCGATCATCCATATATCAACCGCAACCTTATGACTCCAACGCCGGCAAATGAGTAGATCTTTAACCATTTTTTCTTTTTCTTTTTCTCTCTTTCTCTCATTTTTTTCTAGGAGCCATTTCGGGTTTTCATCCTAGCCGCACATCATGTTTCTTTTGGCCAAAATCTCATCCACATTTAGCCTCTCATTTTTTCCTAGGCTACCCTTTCGGGTTTTAGATCTATCTGAGCCTCAATGTTGCCTAAATTTCCTTCTTGGGTTTTAGTTTTATTTTTAAAATTTAAAAATATATATATTTTTCTGTATTTTTACAATCATAAATTGCCAAAAAACTACCGCATGTCAAAACTACAAAATATTTGAATGCATCAAAATATAGCATCCCAAAAGAAAGAAAAATATCCAAGTCTACATGTCTAGAATATCACATCCTAAAAAGAAACAGTGAATGCTAAATCCCCTCGCCACACTGGAATACTACATTGCCCTCAATGTATACAAAATAGGGTAAAACACAATACATAGCAATGTAGGGGGGTACGCGAAAGAAAAGTGCTCACAATCACTGCTGTGAGGATGAGCCATCATGTCCATATCACTGCTGATACTGAGCCATCCACTCCTCATTCCGCTGGCATCGTGCCCTGTGCCTCGCTGCTTCGGGATCCTGTCATGTGGTGCCACCATCTCGGGCCTGCATATTCCACACTCTGGATGTGAGCTAATCGATCTCGTTATCCATATCCAACAGGTTCCACGACACGTACAAGTTGTGGTCGTAGATCATGTCGTGCAGCTGGTAAAAGAAATTTGTTGGATGATGTTGAGGCTTGCTGCGGCTGCCGTGATCCTCCCGCATCGGATCACACTGTTGGTGCTAGGGAGCATGATGTGTTGGCGTATGAGGTGCATCCTGCGGCGTATCCATGGTGTAGGGTAGAGCACCCTCATCAGACTGTACTGGGAGGTTGTTAAGCTCCCGTAGAAATCCTTGCCTACACTCCTGATCTGGCTCGATCGCCAAATCCTTCACTGGGGTTTCGAACTCAAGCTTCATACACTAGGGCTGTGGAAGCTTCATGAAGGTGACTCCTCCAGCCCCGTAAACCAATGGAAAGCCTGGGGATTTGTCGTAGTCTTGATCAGGTTGAATTTTACCATCCGAGTCAACGTATGCGATAAGAATCCCCCTGTCCAAGCCGTTGAAGGCCCTCAGCTATGGTTATGTGCAACTGCTCCGCAAGTAGGGTAATTATACCTCCTAATGAAATCTCGTGTCTCTCCTTATTCGCTGCCTCCAGGAACTTCGTGATCTACAAGTCCACCCATCCTCCATATCACATGCCCTCGCTCGTCAACTCCCAAAGAAATTGAATCTCATCATTAGGCACATTTGTTGCCTCTGAGCGATAAAATAGAGTGGCGGAGAGGAGGCGATGCACAAATCGAAGTGCCGGATAGATGATGACATTATTCTTGTCTCTGACATTCCGCAACTTCCTATTAATGGAATGCCATAAGAAGAAGCTCTCCTCCATGGTGGGTGTATGCCTCTCCAGATCGAACCTCACCCGGATCTCTGAACTATCCCACCTAAAGACCTCCGCAATATCTGAGAGGCTCATCTCGTATGAATGGTCATTCATGTGAAACCAAATAAACCTCTCATGGTGTACTCCATCCCTCTTTGTGTGTGCCCATATCATGGACAGGAACTCAAGGGTATACCTCTGGTAGGTCGGTGCTCCTCAGGTTAAGAAAACTCTTATACCTCTTTTATCGATGAGGCATAGGATCGGCTCCTTCAGCTGAAGGGCCTCCAACGCTGCTTCATCAGCGAAACACATCTCCTAGATCTTCCTCGAAGACAAAATATCCCACCTCTCAGCATATGTGTTAGTGATCCGACGCAATCCCATAAATATGTCCAAGAGAGGTTGTGGTGCAGGCTCGGCTACTGACTGAGAATGTGGAAGTGTAGCAGAAGGACCTGCTCTCGATCTCTTCTTTAGGGCCATATCTGTTCAATATAGCAAACCACATCAGATACACAGGGAAATAAGAGATAAATTCATGCAATAATCACTTGGATATTATTTCAAAAGAACATATTTTTACAAACTATTATGCAACTCATAGCAATAAGCACCCAAATATCATCATAGAAATTAGCAATTGTAATCAAAATGATGTAGTCAATATACTACAATCATGAGAAAGCCACTATAAGGATGTAAAATGCATATATGTCCATGTGCATAAATTTCAATCCAATTGCAATGCTAACTATACCATGGCATAATAATAAAGCTAAAATATCCTAAGCATAACCAAACCAAAGCCAAAATCTAGCCTAATCAAAGGCAAACCAAAACCTAATCAAACTAACCTAATCAAACCCAAACTAGAGCCAAAAGTTAGCCTAATCAAAACTTAAGCAAAGCCAAATTCTACAATCATGTTCCATTATTGTTCATTGCCTAACATCAAGTTAGAACCACGAATCCCAAACATGAACAATCCAAAACAAGAACAATCCAAAATATTATACCATCCACAGAGCAAGAATCCCACAAATCAACGCATTCATAAAATTGTATGCACAATCATAGCTAATATCCAAAATATCATCCCTCAAAATCACAACCCAAAACAAACACCAAAAGAATAAGAACCTATTCACAACAGCAATATTCCAAAAGATGATCAGTTCATCCTATGAACATATTCACACCATTCACATTCAAAAAAATCCCCATAAATTTCATTCACAAAAATTCACCTTCACATTCACAAAAATTCCTAAGAATTACATTCACAAAAATTCATCACAAAAATTTCCAGAAATTGGCACATTCTCGCAAATCACAAATTCAAACGATATAACAATTCAAGAGCATATGGTTGAAGAATTGTACCGATTAGAATTCTACGATAATGAATTTAACAAACCCATGAAAATGCCCTAAACACCCTCAAATTCGAAATCCCCAATTTATAGGGTTTCAAATTTGAAGGAAATGTTGGATTATTCGGTGCAATTGATGAAAGGTTTGTGATGTGGGTTGTTTTTTCCTGTTTTTAAGGTTAATCCGGATGGTTTTGGTTGGGAAACGTTAGTGGAACAGTGGAGAACGGCGGAGAATTGGTTGAGGAACAGTAAAAATGATGGGTTCTGCCCATTTTTTTCAAATACACCCAGTGTCGCACACTCGATAGGTATGTCACGAGTCGCGACGTTGGAGTCAACGGACTCCAAGAAGTCAAATAGCCATCGCGCTCGCGACGCCAATATCGCGACTCGCGACAAATGGATACTGGGAGTTGCAAAAAATATTTAAAAACTTCTGATTTCTATCGCGATTGCGAAATGAACATCACGACTTGCGAAAATGTGTTAATAGGAGTTGCATTTTTTTCCAAAAATTCTAATTTTTATCGCGACAATACCATCGCGACTCGCGACAGTGTGTTGCAACTCGTTATAGGTCTGTCGCGCTCACAAAAAAACTGGATCTGTAAGTTCACATTTTTAGAAAATTGTTCTGATTTTCATCGCGAGCATGATAGGATTGTCGCAACTTGAGAACAAATGAAACAAGGAGTTATCAAAATTCCATGTTCGTCGCAACTCGCGACTGGGCCATCGCGACTCGTGACAGATAGGGTCTCCCATATTTACGAAATAAATTCAGAAGTTACCAAATTCCAAACATTTCCTCCCTTCTCATTTCCTTCACACCTTTTTCCCATTTGGTGCCATGCACTTAAATTGGCTACAAAATCATGGGAAAACAAACCCGTGAAAGGAACACTACAAAATAATGATATTAACAAAAAACTTAAATTGAAACAATATCAATGGAAAGTTTAGAGTGGCAATCCAGATGATCAAAACCAAGTGTATTTAATGTCATTGGCATGACTTACCTCTCTTCTTGGGGTTTACTCACAAACCGGATCAATAAGATCAACATCTTCTCCTTTTTCGACACAAAACTTTCATGGTAAAGTTTCAAACGTTGTTCATTCACCTTGAAAGAGTTGGACGTAGCTTGATATAAGATCTCCATCGCACCATGCAAAAAAACTTTTACCACTTCAAAAGGACCAATCCACCGCAACCTCAATTTACCAGGAAAAAGGCGAAGGTGAAGGCGAGATTTAAATAGGAGAACTTTTTTACCTACGTCAAACTCTTTCCTATTGATCATCTTGTCATGAAAAGCCTTCGTTTTTTCCTTGAAAATCTCAACATTTTCATAGAACTCTCTTCTTATCTCCTCCAGTTCTTGCAATTGCAGCTTTTTATGCAAATCGGCTTCATCCATGTCAAGGTTGAACTTCGTGACCGCCCAATAGGCTTTATGCTCTATTTCCACCGGAAAATGGCATGGTTTTCCAAAGATCAACCGGTATGGTGACATGCCGATTGGTATCTTATATTCCATCCTAGATGCCCACAAGGCATCATTTAACCGAGAACTCCAGTCATTCCAGTTTGATAAACCATTTTTTGAAGAATGGACTTGATTTTCCAATTGGAAACTTCGGCTTGGCCATTGGTTTGTGGGTGATAGGCAGTGGATATCTTGTGTGTAACACCATAATTCTTCAGAAGTGCATCCATTATCCGATTTCAAAAATTGGTGCCGTAGTCACTAATCAAGGCTCGGGGGACCACAAACCTAGAGAAAATATTATCTTTCAAGAAATCTGCAACCACTTTAGAATCATCAGTCCTAGTGGGTTTTTCTTCAACCCACTTTGACACATAATCCACGGCACGAAGAATATATGTAAATCCAAAAGAGTTAGGAAAAGGTCCCATAAAGTCGATTCCCCAAACATAAATTTTTTTACAATACAATATTGATTTTTATGACATCTCATTCCTAGAGGAAATATTTCCTACTCTCTGACACTCATCACAAGCTTTGCAAAAAAAAGTTGTGCATGTTTATTCAATGCATGCCAATAAAAACCCCTTTCTAGGACTTTTCTAGCGGTCATCTTTGCTCCAAAATGACCGCCACATGCATAAGAATGACAAAAGGCAAGAATTGAATGCACTTCATTATCAGGGATGCATCTCCTAACAACCTGATCAACATAATGTTTCCACAAAAAGGGATCATCCCACACATAATATTTAGCATCACTTTTTAGCTTATTTTTTTCGAGCCTTAGAAAAATGGAGAGGAAATTCACCAGCGACAAGAAAATTTACAATGTCGGCATACCATGGTTGGAGGTTCCCAATTGCAAAAAATTGTTCATCGGGGAACTCCTCCCGTATATGTTCCATCATTGGTGACATTACCTCAATTTTTTGGTATGGAACCAACCGGCTCAAATGATCGGCCACAAGGTTCTCCGTATCCTTCTTGTCTCTGACCTCAAAGTCAAACTCACTCAACAGAAAAATCCACCTAATCAATCTAGGCTTGGCCTCTTTCTTCATCATCAAGTGATGACGCGATGCATGGTTAGTGTACACAATAACTTTGGTACCGAGCAAATAAGATCGAAACTTTTCCAAAGAGAATACCACCTCTAGAAATTCCTTTTCTCTGGTGAAGTAGTTCCTTTGGGCCTCTTTGAGAGTCATGGATGCATAGTGGATGGCATGAGGTGCTCTCCCCACTCTTTGACTAAGCAGCGCTCCGACGGCATAATCACTTGCATCCCACATGACCTCAAAGGGCATGGAACAATAGGGGGTTGAATGATAGGTGCCAAAACTAACCTTTATTTCAATAAATTGAAGGTCCCTTTACAACCCTTATCCACCACAAATTTCACCTCCCTTTTCAACAATTTGCACAAAGGAGATGCAATTTTGGAAAAGTCCTTGATGAACCAGCGGTAGAATCCTGCATGACCAAGAAAAGAACGCACTTTGCGCACATTAGTAGGATTAGGCAAAGTTTGAATTGTGTCTGTCTTTGCCTTGTCCACGTCAATACCCTTAGAGGAGACAATGTGGCCTAAGACAATGCCTTGTTCTACCATGAAATTACATTTCTCAGAATTTAACACAAGATTAGTATCAATGTAACGCTTAAGAACTTGTGCTAAATTTTCTGAACAATTTTCAAAAGAATTACCATGAACGGTGAAATCATCCATGAACACCTCAACAAAATTTTCAACAAATTCTGAGAAAATGCTTACCATACACTGTTGGAAAGTAGCAAGGGCATTACATAGCCCAAAAGGCATGCGTCGGTAAGCAAACGTACCAAAAAGGCACGTGAAGGTGGTTTTCTCTTGGTTCTCCAGAGTTATGGCCACTTGAAAATACCCCAATTACCCATCCAAGAAACAATAGTATATATGATTTGCGAGTCTCTCAAGCATTTGATCAATGAAATGCAATGGGAAATGATCCTTCCGGGTTACCACATTTAGCCTCGGGTAGTCAATGCAAACTCGCCACCCATTTTGGACACGAGTGGGTACCGTTTCACCTTTCTCATTCTCAACTACCATTACTCCACTCTTATTTGGCACCACTTGATTTGGGCTCACCCACTTACTATCCGAGATCGGATAAATCATCCCCGTTTAAAGCAACTTGAGGATCTCCGCCTTCACCACTTCCATCATCGTCGGATTTAAGCGATGTTGGGGTTGTCGCATGGGTTTTGCATTATCTTCTAACAAGATTTGGTGCATGCAAGTGGATGGACTTATGCCTTTGATGTCAGCAATAATCCATCCTATTACTTCTTTGTTTTCCCTCAAAATCACCATTAGCCTCTCCTCTTGCCCTTGGGTATGTTTACTCGAAATGATGACCAGGAGTGTTTCCTCTTCCCAAAGAAATGCATACTTGAGGTCACTTGGCAACAGTTTAAGCTCAATCACCGGGGATTTCACCATTTATAGCATGAGTTCCGGTGTCTTGGATTCCTCTAAGGGTAGAGGAGGAGGGTTCGAACTCATATTTTGAAGCTCATTCAAGTATTCAAAGCTTTCCTTCAAGTTAGTGCTCACATTATACACATTGTATGCATCTCGACTATCACATTCTAAAGCAACTAACAAGGAATCATCACCACTTAATTAAAAAATCTCGCACAACATCATCAACAACATCTGTAGCATGGCAAACATATTCTTCACTAGGATACTTCATAGCGTCATTTATGTTAAACTCTACTTTAATCCCATAAAATTTCATGGTGAGGGTACCATTATGCACATCAATCATCGTCCATGAAGTTTTCAAAAATGACCTACCCAACAAAATTGGGGCGGCATGTTTATCATGCTCCATGTCAAGGACATAAAAATCCATGGTGAATATTAAGGAATCCACCTTAACCAACACATCATCGACAATACCCTTAGAATATGCACTAGAACGATCAGCTAATTGGATCACCACCCCGGTTTTATGCAAAGCACCCAAATTGAGGCTTTCATACAAAGAGTAAGGAATCACATTTATGGATGCACATAGATCAAGCATGGATTTTTCAAAGTGTGTGTTTCCTATTATGCAAGGGATGGTGAACATGCCGGGATCGCTACATTGAGGGGATAACTCCCTTTGACACAAAACGGAGACATGCTCATTTTTTCCTTTCTTTAGCTTATTTTAGCTCTTTGATTTCTATTTAAAACATATAATTCCTTAAGAAATTTAGCATAACTAGGATTTTGTTCAATAGCATTCAAAAGGGGAATATTTACCTGACATCTACGAAAGACTTCGTAGATGTCCTTGTTGTCTTCCTTCCTTTGTTTGTCTTTCAAAGCCTCCGAAAATGGTGGTTCCGGTACATATGGAGAAATCTCCACCATCTTTACCTTATTGTGAGGAGGGGATAAAGCCTCAGGAATGTATGTTGATTAGTCAATGGTGATATCCACTTCCTTCTCCTTTCCCTTCCTCACTTTGTCATTGGCCGCCTTCTCGACCTCTTCCTCCACTTCCTTCTCAAATACTTCAACCACAACGGGTTCATTTTCAACGATTTCATTCTCTCAGGAAGTACCAACCTCCTTACCACTTCTCAAAGTGATAGCACTCGCATTTTGTCGCATTTTAGTCGTCGTACATCTCAAATGTACTATTTTAAGCCCTAAAGGGATCTTAAATACAATTAAATAGATAATGGCAAGTTGGGGTCATTCACGGAGACAAAGGATTTTCCTAAGCATTTGCTCATATAGTGGTAAATACTATACTAGATATAAAGGTATACATACATATAAAAGATGGTAAAAGGGGGTTTTTGGTTTGGTTTTTCTAAGTTATCAATTTAAAGTCGAATTAAACTTGCAAACCATACAAATATACTAAATAAGCAACAATTACTAAGAAGAGGTTAAACACAAATTTGGGATCTTGGGTGCAATTGATTTATACTTCCAAGCCTATTATCTTTCATTGAACATATAACCTATCTAACACCTTCACTACTTATTGTGAAGATAAATCTTCTACCCTTCTTTGATAGTAGTTTACAAGAGTGAATTCGACATATCTCGCTAAATCTCACTAATGATCCTTTTAGTCATTCAACGCTTAAAAGTATCCCATTAGTGGCAGTAAGTACAAAGAATCAACAAGCTTGATAACACTTATAAACACTACACCATGTCTAAGCATTGAACAAATTCATGCATTTACACAATATTAGTCAAGAACGTTCAATGTTCATAAACTTCTCCTATTTTCTACACAAAACAAACATGATAAAGAATTTGACATTATCACATTTATATAGCATTCATCAAATCATCAACAACATTAGAAGCTCTAATTCATTCTCTTGGATTTAATGTCAAAAGAAATGAGAATTAGCTAATTTCTCCAAACCCTAACACATAATCACACAAGCAATTCATATACTCAAACTTCCAATACCATTAATGGATTCAACAACCAAATTCAAGCACAATAAATACACAA
>JAULKM010164598.1:0-16156 GCA_032355605.1 Rubia tinctorum | reverse complement strand
CAGAATAAAACTGAATAAACTAAACCCTAAGGGACTCAGTATTTTCGAACTGATCCATAAGGCCCACATGGCCGAAATTAACAGATCAAAAACTAAAAATAAATGTTTACAATGATCACACTACCTCATTAAAAAAAACTCAATGGGAAAAAGAGTATAGTGTTCTTCATAATGTCTTCAATTAATCGACAAGCTTGAATAATTAATCCAAGCCCATGCCGACTTCTTCATTAATTCTTCATCATGAAGTTGATCCATCAAAGCATTAAATTCCCTTTTGATATTCGTATCACGATTGTTAGAATATTGCGTAATATTGAAGTTATGGAAATATGGAGATCATGCAATATTGATTCAGACTTGTATGAAGCATAATGGATTCATGGAAAATCCCTATAATTATGGAATTGGATTTATGGGATATTTGAGATGAGGAAAGTCCCTTTATTTATGCAATTTGGATATGCTTCAGAAGCAGATAAGAAATAGGAATATTATGGAGATAATTATGGAGTATTCCGATTTGCTCAGGGGACAATATATTGATGGACATCACGACTGCAACTTTAACGAATTTCATTGATAAAAATCTGCACATCAGATTTATATCTTTCGAGAGTTTTACAAGAGCCAGTTTTCATATGTTCCCATATACGTGACTTGTTGATCAAGTTCAGAGTTATATACCTTCATTCCTTGGGAGGAGGAGATCCAGCGTCGCCAAATTTTGAGGTTAGAGGGAGTCTGATCAAGGTGGATCGGTAGAAAAGGGAGCTTGCAAAATCCACACGTTACTAATTAGAGGATAAGTATAGATGTATGGTGTACTTTGTACTGTATCTTTCTGATTAGTGAATTTATTCTGAACTGGGCTAGGCCCCGCAGATGTAGGTAGATTTCAACGAACTGCGTAACCAAGTTGTGTGTCTCGTTCGTTATTTACTTTACATACTTGGTTAGATACGCTATGTTGGAATATCGGGCTAATAGTTAAACTAAAACAGTAAAACCAAAATTTCATTTGGTATCAGAGTTTGATCACTTACGTTTTACCTTGGTTGTGTCAAGAAAAGTGTGATCCAGTTTTAACATGGCGACAAAGGAAGGAGCTTCTGTGTCTCGGCCACCACTGCTGGAAGGAACAAACTACAACTACTGGAAGGCATGCATGAGAGTCTTTAGAAATTCACTGGATGAACTTGCTTGCATTTTGTTGAAACCGAGTGGAATTCCCCAATTGAAACTGAAGAATCCAGCTCGAAGGAGAAAGAGGGAGAGTCAAGTTCAAGGAAACAAAAGCTCAAGGATAAATCATCTTAGTCCCCAGATGAATTGAAGGTTTCACTGGCTAACTCCAAAGTGTTGAATGCTATCTTCACAGCAGTGGATGAAAATCAGTTTAGACTCATCTCTAGATGTCATCACGCTAAGAAAGCATGGATATTTTACAGGCTGTACATAAAGGAACCAGTCGTGCATGTGAATCCAAACTACATATATTGGCTACAAAGTTAGAAGAGCTGAAAATGGAGGAGTATGATATGATTTCCACATTCAATGTAAAACTTTGGGACATCTCTAATATGGCTTATCAACTTGGGAAAGTCTACAAGGAATCTAAGTTGGTGAAGAAGACCTTGAGATCACAGCCCAAGAGATTTGCAATGAAGGTTGCAGCAATAAAAGAAGCTAGAGATGTATTCACAATGTCCTTGGATGAGTTGATGGGATCACTACAGACATATGAGATGACTATGGAACAACCTGCAAAGAAAACTCAGAAGGAGTTGGCCTTTAAAGTATCTTCATCACGGGACAACCACGAATTAGATAGTGAGGATGGTATTGGAGAAATTTCTCTCATCACTAAGAACTTCTCAAAGATGTTGAAAAAGACGGTGAACAAGAAATTTCAAGAAAGAACAGGAGGAAATAGACCTCGTGGACAAAACCTTGGAAATAATCTTGGGATACGCATGGAGCAAGGAAATCAGCAATTCTCTAGAAACCAAGGTGGTGAAGCAAAACAACGAGGAAGAATTTAATGTAGAGAATGTGAAGACTTTGGACATATCGAGGCTGAATTGCAAATACCCGGAAGAAGTAATGAATGTCGTATGTCACCTCATGAAGTGAGGATGAAGAAGATGAAGAGGAGCTTACTAGCAAATATGTAGCATTTGGAGCAAAAATTCACAATGATACGGTGGGTGTGGACGTATGTTCCAACACAGATAAGTTTGTATGTTTCGACACAGATAAGTCTGTATGTTTCAACACAGATAAGTCTGTATGTTACAACACATATAAGTCTGTATGTTACAACACAGATAAATATGTATGTTCCAACATAAGTTCTGACGATACTTCCAGCGATGATGAAGGCAAACCTGTGAGTGATGAATATATCTACACTTCATATGAACAAATGTATAACATGTAGATAAAGGTTGTTGACGCAAACAAGACTCTGAAGATTAAAAAAATTCAACTAGTTGGGATAAAGAAGGAACTAGCAGTACTAGTTGAAAAGATTGAGAATGAAATCGAGGATATGAAATTGAGACTACTCTCTGAGACTGAGAGAGCTGAGATGGCAGAAGAAACAATCAGAAAGTTAAACATTGGTAAGGAAAAGTTAGATGATGTTCTGACCATGGGAAAAAGCTTTAGAGATCGACAAGGAATGCTATGGAAATTCATCACGCAATACGACAAATCTCAAAGCATAGGTCCATGACATGAAGAGAAAAGTGGTTAAAACTCGTCTACGAAAACCTCTCATCTGTAGCTATTGCATATTTCAAGGTCATATTGAGGAAAAAATGTCTCATATTAATCAGAGATATCATGAATGGAAGACAACTGTCTACATGTTCTAACATAGATGATACCCAACGATCAAAGATGGTTCGAAAGTTATGGGTTCCCAAACGCATTAATGTTTGCTTTGTTGCTCACACTTCTCTTATTGCACATTCTAGAGACTTGTGGTACTTTGATAGTGGGTGATCTAGACACATGATTGGAACTCAGGAGTTTCTAAAGAAAATTAAACCATATGATGGTGGTTTTGTTACTTTTGGAGATGGAAAGAGGAGTCGTGTTTTTGGCAAGGGTGAAATGCACATTGAAGGATTTCCTGTGTTCACTAGTGTATTGCTTATTGAAGATCTAAGGGCTAATTTTCTAAGCATCAGTCAATTGTGTGATGACATATGACAGTCGAATTTTAGAAAGATAAATGTGATGTACGACATGACAAAGATAAAGTACTTTATGGTATTCGATCATCGAACAACTGTTACCTCTTGGAGCAAGAAGTGAGATGTCTGATTTCAAAGCAAGATGAAGACACGTTGTGGCATAGGAAGCTTGGTCATATCAACTACAAAACCTTGGTAAAAATTGCAAATTCAAAGGCAGTACGAGGTATGCCTACACTTACGACAAAAGGTGGAATTGTATGTGGTCCATGTCAACAAGGTAAACAAATCCGGTCTCCTCACTCTTCAGTTCAGTATATTACTACCTCAATGAATATCGAATTGCTTCATATGGATTTAATGGGTCCAGTCAACACACCTAGAGTGAGTGG
Organism: Rubia tinctorum; assembly: GCA_032355605.1. Taxonomy (NCBI): domain Eukaryota; kingdom Viridiplantae; phylum Streptophyta; class Magnoliopsida; order Gentianales; family Rubiaceae; genus Rubia; species Rubia tinctorum. The sequence goes on along the minus strand of JAULKM010164598.1, from coordinate 12,558 downwards.
TAAGAAGTAGATCTTTGTATGTGTTGATTTCTCTAGATATTCTTGGGTAGCTTTTCTTAAAGAAAAATATGATATTGTGGATATGTTTAGAAGTTTGGTGATAAAATTGCAGACAGAGAAAGGAAGTCCAGTAGGAAAGATTTTCAGAATCAGAAGTGACCATGACAGAGAGTTTGAAAATTCTCAATTCAATGATTTTTGTGATGAACTTGGAATTCAGCATGAGTTTTCTGCTCCAATCACCCCACAACAGAATGGTATTGTAGAAAGAAATAATAGAACACCCCAGGATATGGCATGAGTCATGCTTGCAGAAAAAGGAATTCACAAAAATTGATGGGCAGAAGTTGTCAATACTGCTTGTTATACGATAAATCGTGTGTATTTTTGTCCTTCTACCAACAAAACATCTTACGAGATTTGGAAGGGCAGGAAGCCAAGCGTATCTCACTTTCATGTGTTTGGAAGCAAGTGTTACATTCCCAGAGATAGAGATCCGCGGGCTAAGTTTGATGAATGTAGTGATGTTGGAATGTTTCTGTGGATGATTCTGATGACAAACAGGGTTAGAATGGAAAGAAAGATAAACCAGATGCGGAGCATGTTCCAACACAAGAGAATTCACCTGAGCAGGCAGACTATGTTGGAACATCCGACTAGCTGAAACCTGATGCCGAAGAGTATGTTGGAACATCATCCCTCACACCAAGTCCACATATTCCAACACAGGAGGTACCCGAACCTATCTCAAGAAGAACCCAATCAATTCCTACAGTTAACTATAGATAATTAACAGGGCTACAATGTTTCATCTCACTGATTGAGCTAAAGAACTACAAGGAAGCACTACTTGATGAATATTGGATTGTGGAAATGCAAGAAGAGCTCGAGCTGTTTGAACATAATGATGTATGGTATCTCACTCCTCGTCCGACATGGGTAAATGTTATTGGTACAAAGTGGATTTTCAAGAACAAGTCAGACGCATATGGACAGATTACTCATAATAAAGTGAGATTGGTGGCTCAAGGATATACTCAGGTTGAAGAAGTAGATTTTGATGAAACCTTTGCACCAGTTTCCAGGTTAGAATCTATTCCATCTTACTTGCTATTGCTTGTACTATGAACTTTACTTTATATCAGATGGATGTGAAGAGTGTTTTTTGAATGGAGTGGTGAATGAAGAGGTGTATGTGGAACAACCCAAAGGGTTTGAAGATCCTCATTATCCACATCATGTTTATAGACTTAAGAAAGCGCTTTATGGTCTGAAGCAAGCACCAAGGTCATCGTATGAGCGACTGACAACCTTTCTAGTTAAGAAATGTTATCGTTAAGGGGGAGTAGATTTTACTTTATTTGTGCTTACTAAGTCCACAAAGTTTTTAGATTACTCAAATTTACTAAGTCCAGGTGCTTACTAAATAACCCGTTGTTTTGGAAGATTTAAATTTTTGGATTTCACTTGAAGCTCAGGGTTCTTCAGAAAAAATGTATTTGTCTGCCACAGGGTGACCAGCCACAAGATCGACAACTTCCATTGCCGCCACCTCAACAGAAGATGCAGCTGCAGCTGACTCACGCGTCGGTCACCTCGTTCGTGCGTCATCCTCACGCGCCGGCAACCCTGACGCCTCCAGCATCGCCAACCGTCTCGGTGAATCCAGCTTCCCCAATGCCACCACCATTTTTGCCTGTCTCGGGTAGCGCATCAGCATCCTCGGGCTCTGCACCTGTATCTTTGGGATCCAAACCATTCCTGGCTCTAGTTCCTTCTTTTAGACATCCGATGGCTACTTGTTCGCACACTGGTTCTTTATGATACAAGGATTTTTCTGATTATGATATTTATGGTTTATTGAGCTCATTATTTGCCAAGACCGAGCTTCGCAGTCATCGCTCTGCTGTCAAGGACCCTGAATGGGTTGCTGCTATGGACTCCAAAATGGAGGCGCTTCGTCCTCAGCAGACGTGGAAATTGGTTCCGCGTCCGCCATATGTTAATATTGTTGGCTCAAATGGGTATATCGTTTGAAATACAAGTCTGGTGGTTCACTTGATCGGCATAAGGCAAAGTTAGTTGCTCAGGTGTTTTCACAATTACCTGATTTTGACTATGATCATACATTTAGTCCGGTGGTGAAGACATCTACTGTTCGTACTGTTTTGTCTCTTGCTGTCACTCGTAATTGGCTTTTACGATAGCTTGATGTCAATAATGTTTTTTAAAATGGTATTCTTGATTCCCCAGTTTACATGGAGCGGCCTGCCCGCTACAAAGACCCGATGCATCCTGATTATGTTTGTTGTTTGTGCAAGGCCATAAATGGTTTGAAACAAGCTCCTCATGCTTGTTTTCAACGTTTTAGTTCTTTTTTTGTTAGCTGGGTTTTGTATGCAGTTCTGCAGATACCTTCTTATTTTTGTTTTCACATGGTGCCTCTCTCCTTTATTTGCTGGTTTATGTTGATGATATTATTCTCGCTGGGAATAATGGTCATCTCATTCGGAAGTTTATTGATCGGGTTAATCAGGAATTCAAGATTACTGATCTTGGCACTTTACAGTATTTTTTGGGGTTGGAGGTTGTTCGTACTTCTGATGGCTTATTCCTTGGACAAGCCAGATATGCCAAAAACATTTTATTGCGCGCCCAAATGCAGGATTCGGCACCTGTTTCTATCCCTTTTGTAGCATTTTTGCAGCTTTCCAGCTCCTCTGGCTAGCCATTCGGAAATCCCACACTTTATCGTTTTTTGGTTGGTGCACTACAATATCTGTCCATTACGCGTACTGATATTTCTTATGTTGTGAACACGGTCAGTCAATATATGCAGTCTCCTACTGATGACCATAACCAGGCTATTACTCGAATTCTGCGTTATGTCCGTGGTACTATGCACTATGTGCTTCAGTTTGGCAAGAATTTTTCTGCTTTATCAGTTTTGGGTTATTCTGATGCTGATTGAGCTCGTAGTGTTGAGACTCGTATGTCTACTTATGGTTATGCCATTTTCCTTGGTGGCAACCTGGTTTCATGGAGTGCTAAGAAACAACCTACAGTCTCTCGTTCTAGTTCAGAATCAGAATACCGGGCTATGGCTAACACTGCTGCGGAATTAGCTTGGTTAATGAATTTATTGCGGGATTTGCGTGTGACTGCTAGTGCCCCACCTGTTTTGCTGTGTGATAATAATAGTGCTCTCTTTCTTGCTCAGAATCCGATTTCGCATAAGAGAGCCAAGCACATTGATATTGACATCATTTTGTGCGTGAGATGATGTCTTCTGGCAAGCTCAAGGTTGCTATGTTCCTACTGATCAGCAGCTTGCCGACATCTTTACAAAAGGTTTATCTCGTCCTCAGTTTGAGTTCTTAAGGTCCAAGCTTTGCGTCGCGACAAGTCCCACGCTTTGCTTGAGGGGGGGGGATAGAATATTAGATAAATTAGAACCAGGTTAAGAAAGAAATACCCTTTCTGATTGGTTTTGTATACCCTTTTCCATATCTGATTCTGCCTTTTATACCCTTTGTACTCAGTATATATATGAATACACACAGCCACAATTATTTGTGGATTTTACATTCTATCATGTATTTTGATTTTGTAGCACTGATATCACTAATATACCGGTGCCTAGGGGTATTTTCCCGTAGACGTGCACTTTTTCTCTAGACTAAAATTTCCCTGCTGAAGAAAGCTCCGTGTTTTTCCCCATTTGGATATCTTGTGTGTATTAATCTGTCATTTTTTTATAACGTGTGAGCTCAACATGTCTACTTGTTAGTTTAAATGGAAGCATTACGAGAATATATCAATCAGTGGTTTGCTTTTCTGCATCTTCGAACCATACAGAGAACTTTTGCTTGCCGTTTGTTGGTGGAATTATTTTGTCCCATATGAGCTACCTCACTTCATCTTGGATACTCATTTTTAATAGTTCTTTCCAGGTGACTTGGGTATAATATCAGCTTAACACAGCGCTTTACTTTTTGATAGAATGTAAAACCCACAAATAATTGTGGTTGTTTGTATTCATATATATAATGAGTTCAAAGAGTATAAAAGGTAGAATCAGATATGAAAAATGATATATACAAAACCAATCAGAAAGGGTATTCTATTCTTAATCTGATTCATTTAATATTCTATTACCCCCTCCCTTCTTCAAGCGAAGCGTGGGACTTGTCGCAACACAAAGTTTGGACCGAAAGAATTCAAACTGAGGACGAGGTAAACTCTTTGTAAAGATGCCAGCAAGCTGTTGGTCTGTAGGAATATAAGCAACCTTGAGTTTGGCAGAAGACACCATCTCACTCGCAAAATGATAATCAATATCAATGTGCTTAGCTCTCTTATGCGAAACCGGATTCTGAGCAAGAAAGAGTGCACTATTATTATTACATAGCAAAACAGGTGGCACACGTGCAATAACGCGCAAATCCCAAAGTAAATTCATCAACCAAGCAAGTTCTGATGCAGTATTGGTCATAGCTCGGTATTCTGATTCTGAACTAGAACTAGAACGATTGACCATAGGTTACTTCTTAGCACTCCATGAAACCAAGTTGTCACCAAGGAAATGACATAACTATAAGTAGACCTACGAGTCTCAATACAACGAGCCAAATCAGTATCAGATTAACCCAAAACTGGTAAAACAAAAGAATTCTTGCGAAACTGAAGCCCATAGTGCACAATACCACATACATAATGCAAAATTCGAGTAACAGCCTGGTAATGGTCATCAGTAGGAGACTGCATAGACTGACTGACCGTGTTCACAACATAAGAAATGTCGAGACACGTAATAGACAAATACTGTAGTGCACCAACCAAAAAGCGATAAATGTGAGATTTCCGAATGACTTACCAGAGGAGCTTGAAAGCTGCAAAAATGCTATAAAAGGGATAGCAACGACGCCAAATCCTGCATTCCTACGCGCAATAAAATGTCCTTAGCATATCTGGCTTATCCAAGGAATAAGCCATCGGAAGTATGAAAAATCTCTAATCCCAAGAAATACTGGAAAGTACCAAGATCGGTAATATTGAATTCCTGATTAACCCAATCGATAAACTTCTGAATGAGATGACCATCATTCCCAGTGAGAATGATGTCTACAACATAAACCAACAAATAAATTAGAGAGACACCTTGGGAAAACACAAATAAAGAGGTGTCTGCAGAACTGCATACAAAACCCAGGCCAACCAAAAAGGAACAAAAACGTTAAACCAAACATGAGGAGCTTGCTTCAAACCATAAATGGTCTTGCGCAAACAACAAACATAGTCAGGACGCATATGGTCTTTGTAACCATCAGGTTGCTCCATGTAAACTGGGGAATCAATAATACCATTTAAAAATGCATTGTTGACATCAAGCTGTCGTAACAGCCAATTACGAGTGACGGCAAGAGACAAAATAGTACAAACAGTAGATGCTTTCACCACCAGACTAAATGTATGATTATAATCAAAACCAGGTAATTGTGAAAAATCTTGAGCAACTAACATGGACTTGTGCCAATCGAGTGAGCCATCAAACTTGTGCTTTAAACGATACACCCATTTAGAGCCAACAACATTAACATTAGGAGGGCATGTAACCAACTCCCATGTCTGTTGAGTGCGAAGAGCAGCCATCTCTGTGTCCATGGTAAAAACCCGGTCGGGATCCTTGACCGCAGAACGATGACTATGAGGCTCGGTCTTTGCAAATAAAGCACTCAGTAAACTAGAAATATCATAATAAGAAAAATCCTTATACCATAAAGAGCTAGTGCGTAAACGAGTGGCCTCGGATGTCTGAAGAAGAATCCAGAGCCAGAAATGGCTCGAATCCTGAGGTGGGCACAGAACTCGAGAAACCAAGCGTAGCACCCGAGGCAGACATTAAGGACGGTGGGGCTGGAAAAATTGAACTCGCCGGAGCTGCTAGCTGAGCCGGAGGCGTCAGTGCTGGTGGCACTTGGCATTGACACACGACTGGTGAGGCCGATGCGCGAGGAGGTTGGCCAGAATGTGGATCAGTGGGGTCGGCATCGTCGGATCTTCTGGTAGCACTGGCTGCTGTCGATCATGCTGTTGGTCACCCTGTGGCAGACACACACTTTTATGAAAAACCCTGAGCTTCTAGGGAAATCTGAAATTTTAAATCCTCCAAAATAATCGGTGATTCTGAAGGACCAGATGGCTCAAACACTTCCGATAGAACTGAAGAATACTTTAAAAAGCTAAAACATATAGTGATGATGAATCGGTAACAGGACCAGTGATGGAAGCTAAAAATAAATGACTCATCAAACCGAGTATTGCGAGAGATGTACTCCCTCTTTGTGGGAGGATCAAGACATCATTAACCATTGTACTGTGAACTGTACCCCAAAAAAATACACGGCATACTACGAGGGGCCAGTTTATGCACATCATAAGGCCTTAAATAAGGGAAAACATGACAACCAAAAGGATGAAAATAGGAGAGTATGGTGTAGTGCCAAAAATAATGGAGAGAGGAGACTGGCCAGATAAAACCGGAGTGGGCAGTCTACTAATGATGGAGAAAGCATTATACCAGAAAGAATGATGAAGGCCATAGTGATAGAGCATCGATAAACCAGTCTTTGTAATATAACGATGCTTCCTCTCCACACGACCATTTTGCTCTAGAATGTAAGGACGTGAAAGCTGAAGATGAATGCCCTTAGATGCAAAATGAATCCACATGTGATGATTCACAAACTCGGTTCCACCATCACTCTGAAAAACTTTAATGGTGGTACTGAACTAATTCTCAACAAAAGGTTCAAATTGCATATAAGCCTCTACAAAATCAGACTTACGTCGGAGAGGATATAACCAAGTAAACCGAGAATGATCATCAATAAAAAAATGATATAATAAAGGTACCTGGCACGATAGACAACATGAGAGAGGTCATAATGAACTAAATCAAGTATGTGTGGTGTGCGTTTTCAATTATCATTAAAAGAAAGACGCTTGCCTTTAACCATCTCATAAGAAGTACATAAATTAGTCTTAGACAACAAACTAGTAACTGACAAACTACCAGTTTTATTTAAAGATGAAATCACAGAAAAAGGAACATGTCATAACTGACTATGTCATAGCTCAAATGATGCATTGGCTTTATTTGAATGAACAAACAAAACTAAAGCAGCACCACCATAATCTAAAACGTAGAGACCTCCATCACTGTGTCCTTAACCCATGAGCTCCTTCGTAACCTGGTTCTGAATAGTGAAAGAATTGTTATCAAAACAAACAACAACAATTAGATCCTTTGTTAACTTGGCAATGAACAATAATTTCTTGGTGATGTTTGAAACAACCAATACATCAGATAAAGTGAGGGAATCAAAAATTTGGGAATCGCCAACATGAGAAATATGCAAATGATAACCACTGCGAAAATAAACATGACGATTACCGTTATAAGGAGCGACGCTATCCAGGTTGGAAGCAGAAGCAGTCATGTGATTGGTATAACCAGAGTCCATGTACCAATCAGGAGCGGTATTCAGTTGCTGATAATATTGTGGCTGAGCAGCGTTTGCGAAATTGACCACTTCGCGAGCAACATGTGACAGTTTGTAACAAAATTTCAGCAAGATGACTAGGACAATGACACCACTGGCAGACAAAAGTGGGCCATCCACCCTGTGGAGGAGCGCCGCCGCCGGCTGGCGATGGTGTGCGACCGCTACCTCCCCACGACCACGACCGCCCCTCCCTCGCCTAAAATCACGGCCTCCTCTGCCGCATTTAGCCTGTACGGACCCCTGCTGAGAAGCAGTAAAAGCAGAAGGTGCTGGTCTATATGTGGACGAGCGAACTTTGAGTTAAAATTCTAAAGCCACCATCAGCAACAATAGTGTATAAAGGAGGTAATGGATCTTTACCATTTGAGTAGATGAAAATTGGGACAGTTTATCATTCAAGCCACGACAAAAAATAACAGCAATATCCTCATCATTAAGAGGATGACCAAGAACACACAATTCATCAAGAATATCATTAAAACGAGCATAATATTCCTGAACAGATTGATCGTCTTGACGAACTCCATATAAACGATCACAAAGATAAAGGCGACGAGCACGAGAATTATTGTGATATTTAGTGGCTAAAGCATCTCATACCTGAGCAGCAGTGACTATACCATCAACTGCCGTCATTGCAGAAAGATTAAGGGATGAAAAAAGAACGGATTGGACTAGCTGATCTATCTGAATCCAAGCATCACGAGCACCAACATCCTCAGAGGCCATGTCATCGGATTCGTAGGAGGACGAGCTTGCAGGTGCCGCAAGGCACTTAATTGAACCATCAACATAGCTAATTAATTTGATAGTTCGTAAAATAGAAGTAACTTGAGTACTCTAGTAAGAGTAGTTGGAACCATTAAGTTTGATGGTGATGCAGTTGATCAACGATGGAAGATTAATGGTCGTCATCGGGAACAGATCCAAGCACAATAGAGAAATTAAATAGCACAAAACACACAACAAGCTTGTGAATGGTAGTGGACGACTGATTTAACTGTTGTGCAAGGATGGAGAAGCAGGCGCAGCAAAACTGCAGTGCACGCACGACGCGTGGGCTAATCGGCGGCAGCGCGTGGATCATCAACGACGTCGCGTGGGGGAATGTGGAGCGGCGAAAAAAATTTCCGATTGGCGATTCCGACGTGCAGGGACTGCAGGCGGCGGAATTCGGCGAAGGAAGAAGGGTGGGCTCGTCCTTTGATCGAAAAAGGCAGGGAGAAAATATGGAAATTTTTGGGAAAAGTCGGAGAATATTTAGAGAGACCTGACTGATACAATAATAGAATGTAAAACCCACAAAAAATTGTGGTTGTATGTATTCATATAGTGAGTACAAATGGTATACATGGTAGAATCAGATATGAAAAAATGTTATATATAAAACCACTTGTAAAAAGTATTACTTTTTTAACCTGATTATAATTCGTTTAATATTATATTACTCCTCCAGATCGATCCTTTGGATATGAAATGGGGTAGTGGAAAGAAACTCATTTCGATGCATCAGGTACAGATGGTGATAGCCTTTTGAATATTACGGAGTTGAATGAGAATGTTCAGACCGGAAAAAATGAAATATAAATATTCTTGTTAACTTCTGTAATTTCTAAGCTTATCTCCTAGATTTCAGTCGACTGTTTTGGTTGTACTAGAGCTATAAAATCTACAGTATTGGACTCTTGATCTTCTTCTCTCATGCTTGGTAATAGTAAGATATGAAGATGAAGGGTGAAATACTATTAAGTTGCTCCCATTGACTTTTATCATTTTGCTAACATCGTGTGCTATTGATTGGATGCCAAATGCTGTGGACCTATGGTATTGTACTGGTGTTATTAGCTTTTCCATTGTTGTTTCATCTTTTTAAGTGATGCCAATGTGCAAATGGATACAAAAAAATGTCCTTTTTACATGCAGTGGAGCCTTTGTTGGTTTGGAGAAGACTATTTCAGAAAGGTAATCCCCCCTATCCATTCCATTACATGGAGATGTTGAAAAAACAGACTCCATTCAATAGCCAGATTTTAGTGCAGGTAACTACATCTAACGCTTTACCAGGAATCTGCAGCACCGCACTGTACTTGAATACTATTATTCGAGCAATGCAACATTTGTATAACAAGCACAATCAAATTATAAGAATGCACAATGTCACCTACAGAATGTAGATCCATATACATGAAAATACAGAGAGTATCACTGAATACAATGCTCATGTTATCATATAATTTGATGCTAGCCTGCATAAGGCAACATTCTAAACCCCCTAAAATCTTGAATATCCTAAACCAAAGAAAAGAAACATGAGTTTGTATTCTTGAGAATCTACAACTGCAAATTAAATGTTTGAGTAAGAAGAAACTAGTGTGAAAACCATCTCAAAATGTAGGAAATACCCACATCGGTGGACATACGGGGCTAAAGGATTCAACTGGGAACCTTTCGATGCTCCCATCTTCAACGTTATAAATTCCCATGTCCTTGCCCCCACCTTTCTTACAGGAGAAGTAAGCCTCCGTGCGGTCATCAGTAAAATAGATGCAATTAGGTCTGAGTACACCTGGATAATCAGCCGCTGCGACAGCCATGGTGTTATTCTCTCCTAAAAATATAGCATCTGTACCAACACTTTTTACTAGTTCAATTCTACCATTCTCGAGGTTTGCTCTCATCACTCTAAAATCAGCCTCTGCATCCTCCAAATAATCATCATCCGTGCGGTGGTTTTTGCGCACAATTACCAGTAACTCCCCGTCTGTCGATTCCACTAAGTACGTCCTTGCGTTGATGAACGGCTCTGAATAAGCATCATCCAGGTGCTGGAACATTCCATTGGCCGGGTACGTCATTGAGTTGGCGAACAGTTCTGAATAAGCATTACCCTTGCGCCTGAACAGTCGGGCTTGATCAATTCCATTGGCCGGGTCCCAAATCAACACTAGCCCACCTGCTGCATATATCATTCCCTTGTGATAAACCATGTTTGCGAGTCCCCCAGAAGGTATGTCCGGATTTAACACCCTCCACTTCTTGTCTCCATTTCTCCAAATTACCGTGCTTATATCCGAAAGCAGCACCAATATGAACTCTGAGGTCTCAGATGGATCAGCTAAGAGCATCGCCCGTGCAACAAACAGGTATTCCGGATATCTTCGATCGCCTTCTTCATAGTCGGGGATTTTTTTCAGGTTGGGAAGTTTGATTTTCGGGGAGGAGTAATAAGGTTTCACCAAACTAACCCTACCATCTGTAGTGTCACCCTTAGCTGACACGGTAAGAAACCATCCAAATCCAACATCCATGCATTTCTTACCCGTCGCATCGGGGAAGGGTAATCTTGCGCAAATCTTTCTCTTAGACAAGCTATAGAATTCGCGATCATGGCTGAGTTCTTTCTTCTCTCTCACGGACAGTTTCTTGTCTCTCCTTAACAAGCTTTGAATTTTGCACTTATACACGTGCCTTTTACCGAACACGCGCCTGTCTAAGCTGTAGCTTTCTTTCATCCGCAAGTGAAAAAAATTGCTCTCATGGCTGTTGTCTGAAAGCATAAGAAGAGGAACCTTAAACTTATATTTATTCCCAGTGACGGCAGCTCGCCAGGTGGTACAAACCCCTCGGAACGCCATCAAATCTTCCCATAACGGCAAACGTGTTGCAATCTGCTCCAGCAGATCCGGATGAAGGCCAGACCAAACGGACACGAACTCCATGTCCCAAAATTATATTCAATACCGAAAATAAATATGAATTCTATGACTACAACCTGAGAAAGATGATGCATATATATATACAGAAATTCGGGAACAAAACCTTTGACCACCGGGATTCGGAACAAAACCTTTGACCACAGGGATTCGGATCTAGAGCTTACCGCCTCAAATGGACTAGGGCTGGCTGCGCATAGTTTTACTTGAGGCGTGATGTATATACGTTTTATCTAATTAATCACATTCTTACCCTCAATATATTAGTTTTCCTCAGGGTTTGAATCATAATTGTGACTATGATGCAGGGCGCGAGCTATTTTTAACTGTTTTCCGATTTTATTTTTATTTCGGAATTAATTCCGAATTTCCTTTTTTATTATTCTGAATTTATTTTGGTTTCTTTTAGTATTTAAATACCTCTTGTATTTTTTAGAATTGGTTATCATTCATAATAATATTTCGAGATTATTTTCTCTCTAGTGGATTCTAGAACCAAAATCTAGGGTTTGTGTTTGCAGACCTTAATTGTTCTTCAAGATTCGTGTTTGCGGATCCCTTTGTTATTCTCAGTGCGTCAATTGGTATCAGAGCAGGCTTTTCCCTGACTTTTTCCATTGATCCACGATGAGTGATGAACCATTAACCAAGGCGGAAGGGAGTGCGATTATCGCATCCTTGGCTGCGTTGAGTAGGCAAATGGAGGCATTGTCAACGCTAGTGGAGACTCTGAGAAATGGCGAGTGATCGGCCAGGAGGAATCCGAGGGGGAAGAATGTTGTTGATGGTTCATCAAGTTCGAATGATGAATTAACCGACACAGAAACTGAGACAACCCATGGAAAATCGAGGGAACAATTCTAATTACCAGTTTAAGGCTGGTATCCCCTTATTTTATGGATCCATGAGCGTAGAGGAGTTGCTGGATTGGCAGATCGAAGTGGATCGATTTTTCGAGGCCATGGAAATTCCTGAGGACAAGCAAGCCAAGATGGTCACGGTTAAGTTGAAGAGTACGCCTGTTGTGTGGTGGGACAGACTGGCTGACTCAAAGTACAAGCAGAACAAGAATTCGATCAGATCTTAGAGGAAGATGAAACAGTTGATGCTAGATCAATTTTTGCCCGCTGATTATGAGTAAATATCGTACAAGATGTACATTGAATGCTCACAATGAAGAAGGTCAGTTCAGGAATACATGGCTGAATTCATGCGTTACAGTGAACGCAATGAACTTGGCGAGTCTGAGAATCAGAAAGTGGCTAGGTATATCAGTG
>JAULKM010164589.1:0-16157 GCA_032355605.1 Rubia tinctorum | reverse complement strand
GAGTTAGCTGGGAAGATTGTGCAGATGAGTCAACAGAAATTTGCTTCTAATGTGGTAGAGAAGTGTTTGACCTTTGGGGACCCCACTGAACGTCAACTTCTGGTGAATGAAATGCTTGGGACTACTGATGAAAATGAGCCTCTTCAGGTTTGTCTATTACTACATAAAAGTGTTCGCAGTTTATTATTCTATATATTAGCATCATTCTATTGGACTAGTGTCAAGTGACAAGATGGTCTCTGATCTCAAATATCAGTAAGGAGCTATTTTTTAGTGTCCGCATAGTGTGAGGCATCAACACAGCCCTTATTTTTAGACTTTGAAGTGTTGGTTCTTTTAAAAAATGGGGGTTGGTTATGGTTAGTGGTCAAACAGACATATGGCTCATGGACTGTCATCACGGTCCCATTTCGCATACTTATTATGTACTTGGTAGTTATGGTCTCGTTAATTTTGCCATTTAATTAGTATTAATGAGGGAAAGGGAAAGTGTAGTTAGTTGCTGCTTAGTTTCGTGTTTTGCCTCAGTCAACTTAGCCTTTCAGTTTCTTGCTGGTCCCATATCTTTGACATCCTTCTGAGAAGTAAGTGGGGTTGTACTTCGTTTATTTGATGCTTATATTGTTCTGTGTGTTGCTGTGTACAGGCCATGATGAAAGATCAATTTGCAAACTACGTTGTACAGAAAGTGCTGGAGACATGTAGTGATCAGCAACGCGAATTGATCTTGTCAAGAATCAAAGTTCATCTGAGCGCATTGAAGAAGTACACGTACGGAAAACACATCGTTGCTCGTGTTGAGAAGCTTGTTGCTGCTGGAGGTATGCAATTATTTTCCTATGATCTAATTTATAAAGGGTATTATATGAGAGACTAAAACGTGATAATATGCTTTCGCTGTGGGATTTTTCACCTCTCATTTTTGCTTCATGTGGAATCCTTTTGCATGTTTTTAAGCTTACTTGGCCTTAAAGTTAGTTCTTTTGTGTTGTTCAACCGTGTTTCTTAACTGCAAACGCTTTTCCGTCTGCAGAAAGGAGGATTGCTCTGCAGACCCAGCATCCCTCCGCTTAGATGGAAGGTAGGAACTTGTACCGCTAACAGAGGATAGTTTGAGCTACCTCTTCTCTTTTTCCCGTGTCTAGTGTTCCCGGCCAGTCGTGTAGCCTGGGGCAGCTGCTGCAAATAAAGTGTTGCTTGTACTAGAACCCTGTAAATTGTGTAGCGTAAGGTTTATAGATAGAGTAAGCTGAGGCTGAGACAGAAGATGTCGAGTATTCCTGGTCGCCTTGCTGAAGAAGAGGAGGTAAAATGATGACAAATATCAAGTCTTTTAATGGGATGTAAAGAGGAGGATAAAGAGGTAGTAGTTTTTACTTTCATCGCGACTGTACAAAAATGTTGCCTTGTGGAGAGTTTGATCTTTTTTAGGCGAGGAAAAAGGCCACAAGTTTCATCATCCGTGTATGTGATTCATAGATTTTCTTACTTTGGCCTTAGTATATGCTCTTCAACTTCACTCTTCGTTTCCATTTTGCTTTTCTTGGTTTTTGTTTTTGTTTTGATGCTTTTGATTACGGGTTCTAAGTTCTGATCTAGTCCATCTCTGGCTGGCTTTCTTGCTCAACGGGCTTTAATGAGTTGAGCTATCGAGCCTGTAGAATTTTTTCCGGACTTTTTCCGTCGGCAGAGTTTTTGACTTTAATCTCTCTCACGCCCTCTGTGCCAGCAAAAATGAGGAAAATTGCACTTGTGGCCTAAGTGCACATGTTTTCATGCCTTCTCAGTAGCATATTTAATGAATTGACGATGGTCATGACCAGAATGCACAGAGACATAATTCTTCATGTCTTCTTGCTGATAAATACTTAATTGACCATGGATTTGACGGAATGTAATGACCTGTGCCACACCTTCATCAAGGAGTTAAAAATGGCCACAAGCTTGACCCGTTGCTTAAACATTGGTAGGGCGGTTGTTAAGATCGTTACGCGGGGAGTACGCGTATAAGTCAGGCCCGGTCTCATTATCAACATGTATGTGCAATTTAGGAGGTAGCCTTCGGAGTTTAGACACAGTTGCAATTTCTCCCGATCTTTGAAAAATTACCGCAACACAGTACACATGATCGTTATTAAAGGCCAATAGCACATCTATTTCATCACTTAATGTGCATATGGTAGAAGGTGTCCCTCGTCCGAGGTATACCCTGCACTCTTGCTGCAAACATTTAGCGGAATGCAATTCTTATTGAAGTCGAGTGTCATCAGTTTCGAAGGCCTCGGTGCGAACTTCGAAAGTAGAACCAGCATTTGACATGAAGATCACTATCAAAGGCATTGACTACACTACCAAGATAGGATTTGGAGATGAAGGCCTTGGATTCCCATCATGGTTAGTTATATTATGTGAAGAGCTGACACTATGTTTTTGGATCATAAACCTTAGCATTGAAGACCAGCACACTTGAAGGGCCGAAAGTCAAACCTCGGCCTACCATCAATAGAAGGTCTCAACCGTTCGAGGTAAAAGTGGACAAGTGGCAGGTAGCTGACCTCTACTTCCTACTTGCTCTGGAGAATCATTCATTTCGGTTCCGCATTCAAACCTCAACCTCAGAATAAGGGTTACACACTCAGATGTGACGGATACAACACCGACCATAACCTTATTTTAAGGTCGCACCCTCTTATATTGAGATAGAAGTGGATTCATAAGGGTTAAGTACCATGCCTCAATTGTACACCTTTTAGAAGACCTCTTCAGTTTTAAGGTAGAAGCGGATTGGGTTGGGCACGGGGATGTTCTCCTGCTCGCTAGCAAATTTTAGTCTCAATTTACTGATTGCATTTGTCCCAAAATATTATGGGTCTGTATATGGCCCATTCATCCAAAGGTGGAAGGGTTTGTAAACAACTCAACCCCATCAGACATCGCGACATATTTATACTATTTGCCATATTCTCAGTAAAATTAATAATCTAAATTCAACTAAAACACATAATGAAAAAGGAAATTAGTCGCAGGCATAAAATAATGACTGTTCAACCCAATCTATTTATTGATTCGAACAAAACCATGAACCTAGCAATCTCAATTAAGTCAAACCGGTCATATTTAAGTTGGATCACCTTGTTTCAATCGAGTCAAATTGACCTGATCTGGTTGAAACATACCGCATATTGGTAGCAACCAAAAACGCAACTTAAGAAACTTGCCGACGAGATACGCATCTCGTCGGCGAGTGCATGTTTTCTCTAGGTGTATTGTTTCAAACATCATCTTATGGGGAAATTAATTTAAACTCAAACAAAGTTAACTTGAAAATCATTTCTTTGAATCATTCAGAGAATTCAAATCCAACATCTTGATCATTTTTCACAAACAAATTGATCATGATCGCATCATCTTCCAATAGTTTCACCGAAAAGATTGTCAGATATGGATGACTTCGTGGTTGTGGGAGATTTCAAGTCGGAGGAGTTTGAGTTGAAGGAATTTGTCGGTGAAGCACCATTAACAGTGAAGTCGTGGAAATGACTCAGATTCGGTTCAAAAAATCTTTTAAAAAGAAAACGTAAAAGCAACAAGAACATATAGAGAGGGGAAGGAATACCCTTCCAACGAAGAAAATCACCGGGGAGGGGGATTGAACGCTGGCGGTGGAGTTGGGTTTTTCGGGGAAGAAGGAGAGGATATTTTTAGCTGAGTAAATACACTGACGAAATACTTAGTTTACCAATAATCTTTTTACTTATAAGTTATAATCTTGTGCAAAAGGTGATGTAGCAACCAGGGGCGGATGTACAAGGGGGCTGGAGGGGGCTCCAGCCCCCGCCAAACTAAAATTTACGAGTATTTTTAGGGTAAAATTTTTTAAAATTTTTTTTTCAGCCCCCTCCGATATAAAGAAAATTTGACGATTTTTTTTCCTTTGCATATCAGCCCCCGCCACGAATTCTTTCTGGCTCCGCCCCTGTCTAAATGTATCAGTGAACAGTTTAAATAAGGTTCCATTCATTCAGTTTCGCAATTGGATTGAAACTAAAAAAACCTATACAACATTAACTAAGTAATTAAACAACATATGATTTAACTAATGATTTACCGCATTACTGCAGTTGGAGCGAAAGTGAAACATTAAGAATGAAAGTTGAGATAGAACATAGAAACATACACAAATTATTTAAGAAACATAGAACGGAGCAACAATGTTAAAAGGAGCATTCTTAGCATAAAAATGTCATTCTTAAATATACTTAGACGAAATAATCTTAAGCAAGTCCACCACGACGCGATCTCATTAAATTTTGAGCAATTTCATTTCTTAATGCACTCATTTCTTGTGACCCGGTATAATTAGTCGCTTCTTATGCATCATTCTCATCCATCACATCACTGGATATGTCAGTTGAATCTTCATCAATGTCAAAATGTCGATCATTATCGGCATATCTGCTAATATAATTACTAAGAGCCATGGTTGCAATGACAATCTTTACTTGTTTCGCAAACGAGTAACCTTCCATGTTTCTCAGATTATGCCATTTCTTTTTTCCAAACACCAAATGTGCGTTCTACAAATCCTCTAAGAGAAGAGTGTCTTTGATTGAAAAACTCTTTCTCATTCGCTGGCTCTCATCCTCTATACTGTTGAAAATAATATTTTAGTCTTTTTTAAGGTCCTAAAAATCCATTAATTTGCAATTATATCCCGCATTAACGACATTATACTTTCCTGTGAAATATAGTGTTGAAAATATCACAAGTCCATCACACTATTCTTAGTAAGTTCATTAAACAAAAAAGTGTACCTTGCGGAGGTTTAGGAAAATTTGAATTTGGATTTCAAAAAATAGATTGAAACACCCTTGCGTCATGAGCGGATCCTTCCCAACCAACACATACAAAATGTAAAATGCATATTAAAATCACACGCCACCATAACATTTTGATTTGGATCACCTTTTCTATTAATATATGGTATTTGGTGTTGAGGAGATATCAAAGCGGGAATATGCACTCCATCAATAGCACCTATGCAATCCTGAAAGTAAAGAAAATATATGTGACTAATATAAATGTTGAAATTTTTGTTTTAATATCAACAGTAGAAACGGTAATTTTTATATTACCTTAAAGTGTGGCATGTATCTCTTATATGTAAGTATCGCTGGAGGAACATTTCTAAACTCTGGATCCAAGGGTTTGATCATTTTATCACCATAGGAACACAATAAATTTATTGCTTCATCAAAATATCTACTTATGGTTTCTCTAGAATGTTGAAACATTTCACTCGCATCTCTAGATCCATACCTGCGACCTAAAATATGAAGCACTAATGCCACAATTTCAATATGATTTATTCTATTTGAAACCAACACGCCATATTCAGTTTCCAAATCATGACATAAACGATAAAAAAAACCTTTTATTCATTATGAATTCATTGTGCATCGAATTGGATGGTCTTGTAGAATTTCCAATACCCATCTATTACCGGTATAGCTTGATGTCATGCAAGGACTTTTATGAACATAACTCTCATAATAATATTGAACCATGAGAGTAGTCACTTGTGTAATCATTTCTATGCCATCTTCACTATCACTTGTATCTGGCATTTCAGGAGTCAATCAACACCTGCAAAAATATATTACAATTGGTAAATAACGTATTCTTTCTAAGTCAAAATGTGAACATACAAGTAATCACATCCAATATTTCTATATCAAAATGTGAACATACATAGAAAATCAAGTCATCACATCCGACAGAAAAATACACAATTCAACCAAAACACGTATAAGGAGAGAACTAAAACTGAATGGAGAATGTTTAGAATGAGAATAGGTCTAAAAAATAGTTTAATTCTCCGCCTCAAATTTGAGGTGCTGAAATTTCATGTCATCGCCTTGCATAGAGCAAAACATTTTCATCTTCTCTGTCTGCAGGAACAATCGAATTGCAAAGAAAAATATCTCAGAGCCCTGCTCACACCCAGGTAAAGATCGAACAACCTTCATCACATTATCAATAGTAGTTTCATCAAAAGTTTCTGCACTTTTACGCTTGTTCTCAAGAAACTCACACATTTGGTCATTTTTTTTGTGCTAACAAAGTATCTCCTCCTACCTTTCCTGGTTTTGTGGAAACTTCTTTGTCTTTTCCACTTGCTTTTTAATTTCTTCTTTTAGAAGATCGAACTATATCATCTGAACTGTACCTCTCTTCAACATCATCCCCATTATCTACTTGAACTGGACTTTCAGGTAATGATACACAGATGCGCCAGGTATATAAACATTCAATCTTGTGGCGGAAGTTCCCTTAGACATTCTGTCCAATTTCTCTTCTAGAACTGGTGAGATGCCTTTTTTCCTTAACTTTGCATATTCTTTATCCTCCTGCATCAAACAATTAATTAATTTTCAAAACAAGATGCTTATTATATGAAATTTTAATTTATATAAAGAGCTATTCTATGTACCTTAATTTTTCTGCCCCACCACTCCTCAGACGCATCAATCTTCTGTAGCGTATGATCCCATCCAAGTTCAGTCTCTTTCCCTTTTAATTCCTTCCAAAGTTTCCACTGCTCTAAAAGGGTATTTGGACAATTATGTTTTCAACCTCCTTGACACACAAGTCACAAAATATAATTGTTACTGTGTGTTTCCAAATTGTCGTGCTCATTTATACATTTAAGAAACAAGCAAAAAAACAAAGAAGATATTCATATTAGTTTAAATCCATCACACTAGAAAGTCCAGATCCTAAAGCTCGATAAAAACACAAACAGGCATAGACACTTAGAAAGTTCAAAATATAAAGTTACCGAAGACAATCAAATGATTGAAATCTAGTCCTAGTATAAGATAAATAGATAATTTTATCCTATATATGGCCTGAGAAAGGAAGCCCCGTATTTCCAACAGGAAAATGTTAGACTTTCATTTGTAAAATATCTGGACAAGCTTGCTGGTCAATTACATACATGGGAGTGAAGCAGACTTGGCTGGATTCATATAAAGTCTTATAGTGTCTCTGAAAGTGTTTAGAGTGTCCAATATCCCCTTCATGGATTTAGTGTTCCTTTGCTAAAGATCAAAAGATCATTAGCAAACATCAAATACTCAATTCCAGTCTTTTTGCATCTCCTGTCACAGTCCATTTTCTTGTAGAGACATTCCATAAGAAGTATATATAACAAAGGCGATCTAGTATAGCATTTTGCAAATCCATTCTTACTACATGGATCTGGTTTTTTTATATATATGGGTGCAGTGCCAATTTTAGTCCCTAACCTTGTTAACCGTGACAAAGATTAGTCTCTTTAGCTGAAACACCGGGTCACCTATGCCATAAAATTTGTCTAACACCTGGTCACTTATGCTAACAAAATTTGACTAAATTATTTTTTTACAACACATAAAATTTGACTGGAAAAAAAGCTAACTCCTTGGGAAAAAAACTAAGAGACAATCAAAACAGAAAGTTATTGTTGTTGAACTTAATTGTGAATATTATTTTGTTGCAAGAAATGTAATCTTTCCATATCTGGCCCATTCCTTGGCAAAGTTGACATTGTCCATTGAAATCTTTCAATGAGAGGACCTCATACACACCTAGATGTAATCTCCTCAGTAGTATATAAAACGTATCCTCTATTTCATTCAAGTATTCAACCACTAAAGAAATCCCTACAAGAAACAATAAGAGTATAGCTGCTGACAGAGTACTTGACCAAGAAAGAAAATGGAGATCCTCTACATCTCTGTTAATAACATTAACTCCAAATTAGAACTATTGATAAATACCCTTTTCACTCCAATAAATGAAGAATTCATTGCTGAAATATGCGAAAATTGTCAAGCCTTAACTAACCCCAAGTAATTTTCAAATATGACATCATTCTGTCTATACTGAAATCAAGCATGGGATGAAGGAATGTGATCCCAACAAGAAATTGTCTTCTATAGTAAAATTCAATCAATCTTCATAAAATTAGTCCAGGTTCCCAAATCACAAAAAATAACCTCAAGTCCATATCATGTTTATGACTACTCCATATGTTCCATTGACAATTTCAAAACAGGATGAATCAATCACTCTTAAAAAATTCGAAGGAAAATTACGTAGTGAAATTCGATCAGTATATTCGACGTAAAAAAATGAGTCAAAAACCAATAAAACTTACCGCGGTGAAAACCTAGAAAGTTGGGAAGCGAATCGAAGAAGGCGATAGATCGTGAACAATGTGATGTTAAAGTTGATGTCGATCGGTTGCGAGAGGATGGAGATGGAGAGAGTGAAGGGTGTTTGAGGAAATAAATTACGATTTTTTTTTCTAGAAGTTGGTCTACCCCAGCTTCTGCTTTTTCCTTACTTTTAGCTTCTGTTTTTTTATAATAAAAAAAACTGCTTATCTTTAGGTTAATTATAATACTGTATCCCTAGTGTACCATGCATATGCATTGTATATATACTGAATGTGCATTTTAATGCTATTATTTGTGCATTGCAATATTTATACACTAATCTCAAACAAATTGTAATAATGCACAATGATATAAAGAAGAATGCACATTCATATAATACAAAATACACAAAATACCATTGGGGATAAAATGCTCATGGTACCCCAGGGGTACCATATAATTTGCCTCTTTAGGTTACCAAATACAGAAACGGGTTGGGCTTATAATAAAAGAAGCTAAAAAAACCCTCCCAAACGCAGCCTTATTCACTTATATTTTGAGAAAATGAAGTTTAGGTTCCTACTTATAGGTAAAACTAGATGCTGTAAAATGCACTATGTGCATTTCTAGCCCAGTCCCCAAATCTTGAAGGCAATCATCAATAATAATTCATTCTGAAGGCTTCAAACATATAGTACATATACTAAGGACATTACATCAGAAGGCTCATTCTTTGGGAGGGGAAAAATATCAGAAGGCTCATTGTTAGTTGAGAACCTTCCAAAACAGCCATGAACTTGCTTCCAAAAATTTTGTACTCTAAAACCGCAATGCCACCACCATGATCTCTTTTATTTCCTTTCACAACTTGCAATCATCCAGACATATCAAATATTCCATGTAGAATATTACTGCTCCTGAAACAATCACCATACAATAATTTGAACTATAAATTATGTTTATAATGAAGCAAAACACTATTTCATGAAAAAAGATACATTGATACATACTCGATGTAAAGCAGGGGAGGGAAGACCATATGTCATAGTAATAAGGTATTCTTTCTCCAATGAAGAATCATGATTATGCTCAACAAAATATCATAACAAACTTTATTAAATGGCATAAAAATACAATCAAAGCACAGCTAAAAACACTACAGAGTTTAGAAATTCTCCAAGCTAATGAAATTCCAGCTAGTGATCAATTATCCTTATCATACAATTCAAAAAGGAAATGAAAACCTGAAATTGGATAACTTATGTCAGCATATCCAGGAATCTGGAAATTATACTATGCAGATTTTCAACTTCTTAGTCACATACACGCCTACTGATTAGTAGTCACTAACACGTATCAGGGATAACCTGATCACTACAGTTTTATTGGATATGAAGCATATATCACAAATGATCAAATACTTTCTTGTCAACATTGGAACATTTTTACCTAAAGAGAATAATCTTGGTGATTTAGAGATCCAAAGTTCAGAACTTTATGACATAGGATAATTAGATGTAGAGAAAAATGAAAGGGACACCAATTAGCACATCTATGTTAGGATAGAAGAAACTGTATTAATGTTACACGCGCATGCTATTTGATATAGTGGAACATATTATATTTTATAACGACTAAACAACTTTTTCAATTCATTGTAGGTAACAAGTTTTGCAAGAAATGTTTAAGTGCTCGACTTCATTCATTTAAGCATCTGAAACTGGTGAAACAACTGCATTGCAAGTGAGTTATACAACTGAGCAATATGAATGTAGCAAGGCTAGTGAATGATTTTCTATTAGGTCTGAAAAGGTAGATACATGAGATCATGGTTTGAGCTAGTGAACGCTTATGCCAAGTTGGTTGCAGAATGAGAAATATGACTTATGACTAACATATTGTAATTTTTCCTATACAACTATACAGCCTGCCAAAATGAAGACTAACCTCATAGGCAAGGAGATGATCCATAATGTCAACACATGTTGAATGACTGCAGTGATAAAAGATCACAAATCATTCATGTTAGTGTATAAGTATTATTATGACAGTGACGGCAATCAAAGACCTCATTGCGATAGGGAGCTCTAATCTTGCATCTTCTCCTATAATGCATGCACCTATTGAACCCGAAATGAGAAAAGCAATCATTAAACAATTAAATTAATGTTCGCATCGTTCTCTAATTTCCTAAGCTCCCGTTCATGCAATAAGATACTATTTAATCGTGTAAAAAACAAGAATATAGTAGGCTAAGAGATGAAACTGAGTATTACAACTTGGGAACCGAGCATACAAAAATATTTCCAATCGAGAAATCAGGAAAAAATCACCTAATAATCATATCATAGCATACACAGTTGTATAAATAATAACTAGTAATATAATTATTCATGAAATCATAAAACAATTTTAGGAGAATGAAGTGGTTACACTCACCATGAAAATGTGACGCAATGATCTACCAAGAAACTTTTTTATGGCCATGAGAGCGCCTTTGGAAGCCAACTCCATGAATCATATCCTAGATATCCTAAAGAGCTGGTAGACGGGGCATGGCATTCTGGTGAGGATGCAGTGGTTTCTGATCCGAGAGAAACTAATCTATCACATTCCATGGCTAAACCTTTCTTCAGCAGAACTTCTGGTGCAATGTAGTTAGGTGTACCAACAGCTGAATATGCCTGGAATGATATTACTGAATAAACACTCCGAGAAGGCTCTTGTACTTGGAAAATGAAAACGTAAAAAAAAAAACCTTAATACTATTATTGTGTCTAAAACTCTCATGCGGTATTACTATACATCCTTTACATGTAAAAAAAATTTAGTAGGTTCGGGGATGAACCATAATCCTCCACCTTTGGGTGTTTTTTTTTTTAAAAAAAGAAAAGAATACTTGGTTATGTGTGACAAACTAAGCAATCAAACGAGCAAGAGAAAAATATCCATTAAAAAGAGAAAAGAAATGGATAGCTCAAATTAGAAAGCATAATTTAAGCAAATCAATGAAACTCTTAAAGCCATGCCACAATCAAGTGATTCATCCAAAACTTTATCGAACACCAAAAAATAAAAGAAAGGAAATGGTAGATCATGTTCAGCACCCCAAAGTGAACATCATTCTCAACGCAAGAAAACTTACAAGCATCCTTCTATTTTTCTTCCAATGTTGTAGTTGCTCTTGTTGTGTGCATTTTGGAGCACTTGAATGTAGCTATGAGATGCTCATTTTCCCTGTTGTTGGTAGCTCAATATCTTTTCTTTCAGGAAGTGCATTACAAATTAAACTAGCATCTATGAATGTATTAATTATATAATTAAGAACGTATTTACAATGCAAAAGACACTCACCCAATTTCTCATGCATCTCCATTAGAACCCTGAAATCAGAAACACAGCAGAAAAAATGATTACTGACTGAGGCAAAACATCAAACACCTTTTGAGTTGCCATTGAAATTGCAAAAGATCCAGGAGTGGAAAGGGATACACAATATTAAAACAGACAGAACCTCAAGTATGAAATCACCGGGCAACAAAACTGAATCACGATTCTGAAAAATAAAATCTGACCACAAATAGCCCAATGGCAGGAGATCTGAAAGCAACAAAATCAACCCAATAAAGCTGAAAATAAAAACCTGAATAATGCAGCGGTTTAGGCTTGAATTGCCTCAGCGGAGTGCGCCGAATTCCTTGCGTGAAAGCCTGAAGTCGACTCCACAAAAACCTAAAAGTCACAAATCTGAAAATCCTTCAATACGTTGCTTCATTTGTGTTTAGATCCTAAGGACCGCGATGAACCTAAAATTAGAGAAATTAGAGGTTGAAAATTTATGCGAAGAAAAGTAAGAGAAAATATGGGGCGAAAGGCAACTGGCGTCCGCAGTGGCCATCGGTGAAGAGTCAGGCGGTGGAAGCAACCAGTTGAAGGGGTGGGAAATTGATAAACTCTACCTTCAACCGTTTCAGTACCTGGAGTAGCTGGTGGAAGAGTTTGGTGATTGGAAGAAAGCAGACAGGAGGAAGCTAGAAGCTAGAAGCTAGAAGCTAGAAGCAAGAAGTGAAGGCAGGAGGCGGGTAACCGTACCTAAACATGTTCCCAAACAAATGGTTGGTGCTTTTATTATAGGTATAGATTACGTTCCTTTTTTGGCACAATGATTCTAAAAGGTTCTCGTATTATTATCAAATGTTCTCAATTGGTTTCTTTATCAGACATAATACGTTTTGATTAAGTTAGTTGACCAGTCAACAGTTATCGAGATTTTAAAAAATATATAATTTAACAACTTTTGAGGTTAAATTATTTTTTAAATTTTTTTGTAAAGTCACGTAGTGTACATTTATTATTAAATTGGCATTTATGAACTAATTTGGAAAAAAGAAACTTTACATGTTGAAACGTAAGGAAAGCTGAATCTTAGATAGATTTAACGATTGAATATATTGCATGACTATTGATTTATGAAATGCAAGAGATTTCGCAATATATTGATTAGACCTGTTATTGAAGCATATTGGATTTATGAAAAATCGATATTCTTAAGAAATTTGATTTATGGAATATTATCAAGTTTATGGGATGTGTTGAGATAAGGAAAATTTCTATGTTCAAGGGATTATGATATGCCTCAGAAACATATATGGAATCGGAATATTGTGGAGATAAAGGTGGAGATTTCATATCTGCTTAAGGACTTTAAATAGAGAGCATCATGGTTGTGTTACTCACGAACTTAATAGATAAAATCTGCATTCAGGTTTTCTATCTTTCCGAGAGTACTGCGAGAGCCATATATAATATGTTCCAACGTACAATAACATGTTGATCAAATTCATAATCATACACCTTAATTTCTCGGGAGGAGGAGATCCAGCGTCGACGAGTTTCAAGGTCAGAGAGAGTTTGATCAAGGCGGATCGGTAGCAAGGGGAGTTTGCAAAATCCACGAGATATAATTAGATAACTGTGTCAGGCCCCCCAGATGTAGATGAATTTCACCGAACTGCGTAACCAAGTCATGTGTGTTCATGCTTTACTTTATTGCATACTTGGTTAGATAGGTTATGTTGGAACACGTTAGTAATTATTGAATTAATTAGGTAAAACCAAATTACAATTTTCTTTTCTTCAGGTTTTTTCTCCACTGCCTCCTCCACCATATTCCAAACACCACCAGTCCAACCGTACTCAACGTCTCTTCCGTCGTCCTTTCTTTCCATGTTCCTTGCTTCACAATGGTGACATTGTCACCACTATAAAGGTCAACTCAATGTTAAGTTATTTAAACGGCTAATAGTATATGAGAATCAATTGATAAAATTTCATAATAGTTTGGGAACGTTTTAGAACAATTTGCAAAAAGATGAACAAAACCTGTAATTTTGCCTACAAATGAGTACCAAATCTATCATTTTCTTGTTATATCTTCATAAGGTATCTCAAAGTACTCTCTCTGGTCCCTTATTTATGGCCCTTTTTTGACATTTTTCAATGGCATTTTGACCACCAATAATTTCAGTTTTATGCGTTAACGGATTATAAAATTTTACATTTTAAAAACTATAGGTTACAAAGAATTTAAAGACATTTTACATGATATATGTTACCGTATACAACTAAAGTTATTGGTGGTCAAATATTCCATGAAAAAAATTGTGATTAAAAAGGGTCATAAATAAGGGACTAGAGGGAGTATGTTATTGACGAAAATGTGCTAAATACATGGTAATTGCAATTTCTTCCTTCTCTAACACCATTTTTTTATCATTTAAAAAAAAGTAGTACTCCTACCGTCCCAACTGAATATTCACTATTGCTTTTACCATGTTGTCCAACAAACATATTTGACTGTTAATATGTTTACCTACATATAATAACGACAAATAAAAAAGTTGATATTTAGAAACTACTTGTTATGAAAAATTCAAAAATATCATATACGATAATATTGTTGTTCATATAACTATTCAAATATGCGGTCAAACTTTGATGGAGAATAGTGTCAAAAAACAAGAGAGCAAGTTCACTAGGACGAAGGGAGTACATGTTATGTTATGGAAATATATTACTAATTGCAACCACTCATTCTATCGTAAATTGGACCTTGATTCAGTGGTTATTTCACTCTCTCTCTAATAGAGAGGTCTAAGATTCAAGTCACACTCGTATCCAGAATTGAGAATTTAAAAGTAATTTTTTAATAGGAAACATCAAGTATTGTGGGACTATGTTGGTGATTACCACTATGATTTTGCAACTTTCATGTGATCGATAAAAGTACGTTTATGGTGGTGGTTCGTTAGTGGTGCAGTGGTTGGGTGTTTTCAGGAAAACGTTCCTAACTGTTTAAATAGTGGAGTTTTAAGTTTCACCGGGTTTCAATGGTGGTGTCTCTAGACTAGTGATGCAATGCTAGACGTCCCCAATTATTCAAATGGATGGATTTTCAAACTTCACTAGGCTTTAATAGATTCAAATGGTGGTGTCTCTTGTTCAGTCATAGAGTTGGATTTTCGTACGCAACTTGGTTGATTGTATGGAATTTATCCTTAAATAAAAAAACACCCACTCATTCTATCTTTTGTTTATCAATTAATTTTATTCACTCTATTTACTTTACATAAAATTCAAATGCCAAAATTAATAGACACCTACACCAATGCTCAAGACAGTGGCGGAGCCACACCTGTGCAAGGGCAACTGCCCTACCTTTTTTAAAAAAAATATTTTTTATATTTTTATAGTTAATTATTATATGCTTTTTTATTAGTGTTTTAGTTTAATTTTAATTTTAGACCCACTATATTCCTCTAAATTTTAAATTTCTTTAAAATTTTAACACTGTTTTCAAATACAAAATCATCAAATTAAATTGTGACCCACCAAGAAAAATTCCTGGCTCTGCCCCTGTAAATTGTCTGGTAAATTGCTCCTAAGATCACGAGTTCAAAACCTGCAGTCACAATGTAGAAATACTTTGATATGTACAAGTACGAGTTCAAAACTTGAGATGTCATGATTTATCTTGCCACCATCTTATGGTGCCAGGGTGATACTAGCTCTTGAGATGCCATAACTTACATCTTCACCATTCTTTGATGTCAGGGTGAGAAGTCCTTAAGGCGAGTATAAGTATTGGATTTATTGACTAATGATATTAGGTATGTTGAGTTTGATACCTGTATATTTCTATATACAAGTTTGTTAATTGGCTTGATAGTGTTGACCACGAGCATCTCAAATGTAAAATTTAATTAGTTAAAATTCAGTTCACATATTATATTATTAGATCACCAATCTATAAAAAGTTTCTCCAATATGACGATTAAGCATAAACATCAACCGGGCGTAGTAGAATTGTCTTTTAAGTGTCTTAGAGCTTGTATTTGGATAATTTAATTTTGAAAATTCCACTTGTTTATCCAAGAGAAAATTATAGGAATTCATAATTATGCATAGACTCAACTAAAATTGTGTTCATTCAATAATTGATACATTATACAGAAGTTATAATTGTGATATAACACTGGAAATGAAATTTTAAAAAATATCAATCAATTTACTATGTTTACATCATACTGAAATTTTAATAAAAACATGTCATCTGAAACCAGGTCTGGCTTTGGCCAGACCTAAATGGCTCAACAAGATAGGACCCCAATTTTTTAACTTTATTTATATAAAAAATAAATAAAATATTTTTTCCTATACTTTATCTCCTATGATGGGTTCTCTGCATTGCCATCGCCTCTAAATAACCTTTCTCATTTCATTTATAATTTCTAAAAATTATTTAAAATTTTCAATAAACTCTCCTAAAATACTACTCCCTCCGTCCCGGAGAAAATGGCACACTTGCTTTTGGATTGGTTTTTAATGCAAGCTGATGTGGAAGTGTTGATGGGAAATAAAGGAAGGTTATTTTGGTAATGGAAGAGTTGACTA